>RJWM01031931.1:0-21939 GCA_004363535.1 Dasyprocta punctata | reverse complement strand
TCTTGATTATTATATGTCAAGGTATAAATTCATTTTGATTATGGCTAGTTGGTGTTCTGTATGTGTCACTTACCTGTATGTTAGATTCTATTCTCATGCTTGGGAAATTTTTTGTTATTAGTTCTGCAAATGCATTTTTTGAAGTCATTAGTTTTGACTCCAACTTTTTCATTGGCATCTATCAATTGTATTGTTTTTCCTTGCATTGTTTTGGAGCTGTTGAATTGTTATTTCATGGTCTCTGATTATTTTTAAGAGATTTTTCCTTTCATGATAGGTAGCCATTTTCTTCCCATCAAGGTCTGAAAGTCTTTCTTCTGTTTTGTTCAAGCAGTTTATCCAGTTTTCAATGGAACTTTTTCCCCTGGGTATGTCTTTGAATCTGTTTCATGCATTCTGTTTCTTTCCTATATTGTTCATTCAAAGTTTCCTTCATTTTCCTATGTTCCTGTATTTTTAAAATCTATGTCTTCTCTAGCTATGCTGAGCAATTCCTTTATTATAGCTGTCATTTCTTTTCTTACATGAGGAATTATTTCTCATCTGATTTCCTCTATGTGCTCATGGATTTGTTTCTTTAGTTCAAGTGCTGTCTTTTTTTTATTTAAGAGAAAAAAGACACAGAAAAGAAAGACAAAAAGCAAAAGAGACAAACAAACAACAACAGCAAATTCACAACAGTAACATTATAGGTTTATAAAACAAGAAAATAGGAGTTTGACAATGGTTGTAGTATTGCATATCTTTACCTTCAACATGGTTGTGTAGGTTAACAGATATAGACATGTAAATTGATCTAATCATATGAGAATTAACTGTTCTTTTTCAATAACTAATACACTCAGTAGTATAGTCATTTTAGATATCATATATATATATATATATATACACACACACACAGATTTATGTCTTTTTCCTTTTCCCTTCCTTTTTTCCTCCTTTCCCTTTTCCCAATTACTTTTGCTCTTTGAGCAGTTTCTTACCCTTACACAGTATTTATTGTAGATTTTGGACCATACATACTGTTTCGGTTTCTTACACTAGGGAGGCAATATGGTATTTATACAAGTGAGTCTGATTTATTTCACTTATGAGTATGGTTTAAGTCGCATCCATTTACTTATAAAAGCCTTGATGCAATCATTCTTGATAGCTGAGTAATACTCCATTGTATAAAAATACCACGTCTTTTTTATCCATGCCTTGATTGATGGGCACTTGGGTTGTTGCCAAGATTTGGTTATTTCAAATTGGGTTGCTATAAACATGGGTGCACAAATATCACTGTGTTATGAAGTTTTCAGTTCTTCTGGGAAAATGCCCAGAAGCAGGATAGCTAGGTCATATGGGATCTCTAATCCTAGCTTCTTGAGGAATCTCCACACTGATTTCCACAGTGGTTGCGCCAGTCTACACTCCCACCAAGAGTGAAGAAGAATTCCTCTTTCCCCACAGCCCCTCCAGCATTTGTCATTGGTTGATTTTTTAATCTTGGCCATTCTTTCTGCAGTGAGATAGAATCTTAGTGTTGTTTTAATTTGCATTTCCTGAATGACCATTGTTGTTGAACATTTTTTCATGTATTTCTTTGCCATTTGTATTTCTTCCTCTAAGAAGTGTGTATTCATCTCAGATGCTCATTTTTGGATTGGGTCCTTGAATTTTAGGGGCCTGATTTTTTTCAATTCTTTATATGTTTTAGTTAGAAGTCCTTTGTCTGAGGCACAGTTGGCTAAGATATTTTCCCAATTCGTGGGTTTTCTTTTCACTCTGATGGAGATTTCCTTTGACATGTAAAAACTTTTTAATAAGGTGACATCCCATTTATTGATTCTGGAAAGTATTTCATGTGTGGTTTAATTTTTGTTCATAAACTCTGTCTCCTCATATGTCATTAAGATTTTTACCTACTTTATCTTCCAGCAGATTTAGTGTCTCTGTGTTAATATTCAGATCTTTTATCCATTTTGACTTTATTTTAGTGCATGGTGATAGACATGGATCTAGTTTTGGTTTACAGCATATAGAAAGCCAGTTTTTCCAGCACCATTTGTTAAAGAGGCTATCTTTCTTCCAGTGTACATGTTTGGCCCCTTTGTCAAAGATGAGGTGGCTGAGTGTGTATGTAGCTGTGGCTGTATCTTCTAAACTATTCCATTGATTTTCCATTCCATTGATATTTTTATTCCAGTACCATGCTGATTTTATCACAGTAACTTTGTAATATAGTTTCAAGTCGGGGATTGTGATGCCTCCTGCCTTCCCTTTGTTGCCCAGAATTGCCTTTGCTATTCTAGGTCTCTTCTGGTTCCAGATGAATTTCAGGAATGCTTTCTCTAGCTCTGTGAGATATGCAAGTGGTATTTTGATTGAGATTGCATTAAATGTTTATAACAATTTTGGGAGAATGGCCATTTTCACAATGTTTGTTTTTCCTATCCATGAACAGGGAATATCTTTCCATTTTCTGAAATCCTCTTTGATTTCCTTTTTCAGGGTAATGTAATTTTCACTGTATAGATCTTTTACATCCTTTGTTAGATTGCTACCTAAGTATTTTAATTTTGGGGATGCTATCACGAAGGGCGTGGTTTCCCTTATTTCTTTCTCAGGGTATTTGTTGTTTGTGTACAAGAATACTATTGATTTTTGAGTGTTGACCTTGTATTCAGCAACATTACTGAATTTGGTTATTGCATCTAGAAGTCTTTCAATGGATTTTTGGGGGTCTTCTATGTAGAGCATTGTATCATCTACAAATAATGATAATTTTACTTCTTCCTTTCCTATCTTTATTCCTTTTATTTCTTTCTCTTGTCTAATTGCTCTGGCTAGTATTTCCAGAACTATATTGAATAGGAGTGGTGATAATGGACATCCTTGTCTTGTTCCTGATTTTAGGTTGAAAGTTTTCAGTTTCTGTCCATTTAGTAAGATGTTGGCTGTTGGTTTATGATATATAGCTTTTATTAGGTTGAGGTAGAGACCATCTATTCCGATTTTCTGTAGGGTTTTAATCATGCACTTAATGAGTGTTGGGTTTTGTTGAAAGCTTTTTCTGCATCTATTGAGATGATCATGTGATTTTTGTCCTTGGCCCTGTTGATATGGTGCATTACATTTATTGATTTACATATATTGAACCATCCCTGCATTCCTGGGGTGAATCCCACTTGATCATGGGTGTATAATCTTCCTGATAACTTGCTGTATTCTATTTGCCAGTAGTTTATTGAGGATTTTTGCATCTATGTTCCTTAGGGAGATTGGCCTGTAATTTTCTTTTTTGGTTGGGTCTTTCTCTGGTTTTGGTATTAGGGTAATACTTGCTTCTAGGAATGAGTTAGGGAGACTTGCTTTCCTCTCAATTTCAATGAAGAGTTTGAGGAGTGTTGGCATTAAGTCTTCCCTAAATTTCTTGTAGAATTCAGCAGTGAATCCATCAGGACCTGGGCTTTTCTTTGTTTGTAAGGTTCTAATTACATTTTCAATTTCATTAGCTGAAATTGGGTTATTCAGCAGTTTTACATCTTCTTGATTCAGCTTTGGTAATTCATAAGTTTCTAGGAATATGTCCATTTCTTCTGTGCTATTAAATCTATGTGAGTAAAGGTTTTCGAAGTAGGTGTTGATGATCTTCTGTATTTTCACAAGTTCTGCAGTGATTTCACCATTTTCATTTCCCTATTGCATGCATTTGAGTTTTTTCCTTTCCTCTTTATAATAAGGTTGCCTAGGGCTTTATCAATTTTACTTATTCTTTCAAAGAACCACCTCTTTGATTCATTAATTCTTTGTAATGTTTTCTTAGTTTCAATTGCATTAATTTCTGCTCTGATCTTGATAATTTCCTCCGTTCTTTGGACTTCACACTTGACTTGTTCTTCTTTTTCTAGAAGTTTGAGGTGCATCATTAGGTTGTTTATATGTGTGCTTTCCATTTTTCTGATGTGGGAGTGTAGTGCTATAAATTTCCCTTTGAGGACTGCTTTCACTGTGTCCCAAAGGTTCTGTTAATTTGTGTTTGCATTTTCATTTAATTTTAGATATTGTTTAACTTCTTCTTTAATTTCTTCTGTGACTCATTGATTGCTTAGGAGAATATTATTTGATTTCCATGTGTTTATGGGGTTCTTGTAGGGTTTTTTGTCATTCATTTCCAATTTTACTGTGCTGTGGTCAGATAATATGCATGGAATTATTTCAGTTCCTTTGCATTTACTTAAGTATGTTCTGTGGACCAGTATATGATCCATTTTAGAGAATGACCCATGTGCAGCTGCGAAGAATGTGTATTCTGATGTTGATGGTTGGAGCACTCAGTACACATCTACTAGGTCCATTTGTTCACAAGTTTGATTCAGTTCTGTTATTTCTTTGTTGATTTTTTGTTTGGTTGATCTGTCTCTCTGTGACAGTGGGATATTAAGGTCCCCCATTATAACTGTATTATTGTTTATTTGGATTTTCATGTCTATTAAGATTTGTCTTACATAGTTCGGTGCTCCCATATTTCGTGCATGTACATTAATGATTGTAATCTCTTCCTCTTGAAGTTTTCCCTTAACAAGTATGTAGTGACCTTCTTTATCTCTTTGATCATTCTCAGTTTGAAGTTCACATTTTCTGCAAGCATAATAGCTACCTTTGCTTTTTTCTGGGTTCCTGTTGCACTGAGTATTGTTTTCCATCCTTTGATTTTGTCTGTGAGTTTCCTTTTGAGTTAAATGTGTTTCTTGTGCACAGCATATTATTGGATTTTGCTCTTAACCCACTCTAGTAGTCTGTTTCTTTTTATTGGTGAGTTGAGACCATTTACATTAATTGATATAACTGATATGTACTGTTTTATCCCTGTCATGATATCTTTCTGTCGTTGGTTTTCTGTGTTTTCTGTTTAATTGTTTGCCCTGCTTAGTGGTTTCCTTTTGTTGTTGTTCTTAAGATTGTGGTTATCTTTGTCTCTTTCTAGAGTGTCTTTCAGTACTCTGCAGTGTTGGTTTGGTGGTCATAAATTTCTTCAGTTGTTCTTTGTCATGAAAGTATCTTATTTCTCCATCAATTTTTAAAGATAATTTTGCAGTACACTTCAATCTGGTTCAAAGTTGTTTTCTCTCAGGATTTGAAATACTTCACTGCAAGCTCTTCTTGACTTGAAGGTTTGTGTTGAGAAGTCTGTCATGATTCTGATAGGCTTTCCTTCATAGGTGATCTGTTTCTTTTTTCTGACAGCTTTTAGTGTTCTGTTCTTGTGCTTAATTTCTGATACCCTAATCATTATATGTCTGGCTGAAGGTTTATTTTGGTTATAGTTAATTGGGGTTCTGTATGCCTCACTTACCTGTATATCAGATTCTCTTCCAGTGTTTGGAAAATTTCCTGCTATTATTTCTGCAAATAGTCTTCGCAGGTCATTAGTATTGACCCCTGCACTTTCATTGACACCTATTAACCTTAAGTTGTTTCTCTTGGCATCATCTTGCAGGTGTTGAATTGTTGTTTCCTGGTTCCTTGTTATTTTAAAGAGATCTTTTCTTTTGTGATTGTAAGCTTCTGTGCTGTCCTCAAGGTTTGAGATTCTGTCTTCACCTTCATTCAAGCATTTTTGCAAACTTTCAATGGAATTTTTAATTTCCTGAATTTACCTTTGAATCTGTTTCATGCATTCTATTTGTGTCTTATTTTGTTCATTCAAAGTTTCCATCATTTTCTTATGTTCTTCAATTTTTTTATCTTGATCTTCTTTAGATACACACAGCATTTCTTTCATGTTTGTCCTTTCTTTTTTTAGCTGAGTGATTATTTCTGATCTGATTTCCTCTATAGCTTCATAGAGTTGTTTCTTTACTTCAGTTGCTATCATTTCAGAAAGTTCAGTTGTGTGATTCCCACTGTCTTCCATTTCACTGTCTCTTGGATTTGTTCTCAGTGGGCTGGGGGACTGAGACTGCCTCTTGCTCTTTCATTTTGCCATTTTCTTCTGGGACCTGTGTAACTGGGCAGGCAGCCTCCTGATGGATTGCACTGGAGCACTGTGCTGGGTAGAGCTTCAGTTGCCCAATATCCCCATGGCCAGCTGGTGCACACCCCCAGGCTATGGCACTGGATCCTTGTGCTCTGTGGTCTGTGAGGCCTGGCCGTATGTTCCCCTGATGTACTTTGTTGGATTGCTCTGGGATGCTGGGCTGGACAAATTTTGTATCCTCCCTGTAGCTAGCAGGGTCACAGCCCTGGAGCTTGTTGTCTGGTTCTAGAATCTGGCTTTGTAGTGTTCAGAACCTCCACAACCCAGGTGGCTAGGAGACACACATCCCTGTATTGTGGTGCTGGGGCCTTGTGCCAGGCTGGGTGGAGTATGGAATCTCCACAACCCAGGTTGCTAAGCAGAGTGCACCCCAGAGTGTGTTACCACCCGGACCTTGCATCTGGCTGAGAGGAATTCAGATCCCCTGGAGTGTGGGGCAAGCATGGGTGTACTCCTGGCATATGGTGCTGGGGCCTTGCTCCTGGCTGGGCAGAGTTCACAATCTCCAGGATCTGCCGTGTGGCTGCATCCCTGAACAATGGAGCTGGTGCCTTGTGTTCTAATGGACAGAGCTCAAAACCTCCAAGGCTCTGCAGCTACACTGGCCCCTCCCTGATAAGCGGCTCTGGGGCTCTGGGCTGGGCTGAGCTCTGTACCTCTGTGTCCTGTGAGACTGGCTGGGCATTCCCCTGATGGATTGCACTGGGATGCTGGCCTGGGCAGACTTAATCTTCTGTGCAGGTAGTTGGGGCTCACTCCTGGAGTGTGGCACTGGACCTTCTCACTTGCTGCCTTTTCAGAAATGTCAAGTGTGTGTCCTCCAGTTTCTTCTGTGTGGATGCCTCCTCTACTTGTTCTGGATGGGCTGGATGTCTGAGATTGCGTTTTGTTTTTCTATCTTGTCGTTTTTACCTCTTGGTTCATGTTTCATTCTTTTCCATCTTGCTAGTGTCTCCTGTCTATTGTGTGCATCTCAGTCAGGTTTGTACTGTGTGACTGGTGTTCAACTAGGTCACACAGTGTAAGGAAGAGGCCGCTCACCTGGATTCCTCCTGCCGGGCCCGTTGGGTGAGTTCTGGATTCTTCCTGGGCTGACTAGCCTAGGCATATTGATGTGAACTAATCCTTGACTTATATTGTTTCTGCTGCTCCAGACTTTTCCAGGCCACCAGACCCAACTGGCCATCGTGTGACCCCAGTCAAGGGGTCACACTAATACCCTCTTCTGTGTCACTGGGGTTATTACAGGTCCACCCATTTTCCTTCAGATGGAGAGAGGAGTCACTCACTCACAGACCTGTTGAGGTCCTCTGGATGGAGGCAGGGGTCACCAGTGCTCTTGCAGGCCTGCCTACGGTCCTCTGGATGGAGGGAGGTGTCACTGGAGCTCCTCAAGGTGCTCCCAGGTCCTCTAGGTGGAGGGAGGGGTCACCAGTGCTCTCCCAGGTCCACTTTGAGTTCTCTGAGTGGAGCAAGGAATCAACAAGGCTCTCTACTATTATCTTAAGATTAAAAATCACTAGACAAATGTATCTGGACCTAAGGTTCTTCGGGGAGGAAGATCCCATGCACAAACTGACCTTTTGAGGTGCACTCACTACAAGGAGAGAAAGGGCAGGGACTGGTGCAGACTGGCTGGAATGGTAAAGGATAGTTGGACATTGCCATTTTAGGGCTACAGATCACAGCATATCTATGAAAGATGTACATTTCATAAAAAATACTATCATAGAGTGATCCATTTCTCAAAGCTAACAAATAAATACAGGCTATTTAACTTGCAAATGATGACTATATGTAAACATGATTTCCTCAATTAGAAAATAAATAAATGAGAAAGAGTCATATGTATTGATTTAAAGCACAAGAGATTTTGATTCCTGTCAAAATAAAAACTCAGTAGATGAGCTAACTTTTCCAATTAACATCATATTGTAGCAGTAGTTTCTTTTAAAAACTCAAATCACAAAAAAGGTCAGAAAACTATGGAAAAAGAAAAAAGAATAAGAAAAGTAAACTGAAGCCAAAAAGAAGTAAACAAGTACCAAAATATAGCCCACTTAGATCCAGGACACTGTACCAGAGCTCAGAACACAGATCCATTTCCAAGTATCCTAGTAGTGAGTGTTAGAAATAAATATTGTTTATATGACTCAAAGTCTTCTTAAAACCCAAAGGTACAAAATCGCCTGCTTTGCAATCTGAGAGTTCTGAAATGATTTCAATAAAGATGGCATAGCTGAACAAATTATGTTTTAAGCTTTGCTGACCAAGGTCAGGTTTACCATTGCCAAATCATTTTATCTAGTGAGAAGAACTAAGCAATCACAAAAGACTCTGTGCAATAATGGTGATGTGAACAGAGGTATTCATGATCCATCCATATCTACCAGTCTCTGTAGCTCACAGAGAATGACACACAACCTGACCAAGAGTCTCCAGACCAGAGGCCGGCAGCTTAAAGTTGTACGAGTGTGAAGGGAAGGATGTCTGTGCCATATGCAGTTGAAGATCTGGGTTTATCCTTAGTGGGTGCACCAAGGATACTAACCCAGTATTCAAAACTTTCTTCTTTGTTTTGCCTTTTAGACCTTCATGGATTTTCTGCACAGTGGGCTAGGCACTACTCTCATATACTCCAAGTCTACATTCAGAAATCAACCTTACTTTCTTTAGATTATTTTCACTTTATTCTCAGCAGAATCAGTGTCCCATTGAATTCTCATCTCCTCAAAGCTTTACAAAATTGGAATTGATTTTGGGGAAGCTAGAAATACTTCAGTCTTCATTTTAAATCACAATATAACCTGAATAATGGAATTGCATGATTATCTCATTGAAACTTCAACTAATTTAGTGGTGATTCAGAATTGACTCTGCTGGCTTCTTAATTTAATACATGGGATTCTCCTTTGAGATCGTTTCTCTTTTTAGACTAAGAAAGTCACAGTAATCCATGTTGAGCTAGTACAATGGCCTCTCAAAGATTTGTCTTCATTTTCTTTTCATTCATTCTGTATTATACAGCATGCATGATTATTTCCTGATGTTTGGCTTAGTTTCAGTTAGCTCACCACCCTGCTCACAACATCGCATTTTCCCTCAACCTGTCTTAAACCCCCACCCTCACTGTAATCTACTCTTTCCCAACATAAGGCCATCTCTCACACTATTCCTAAGAGCTATTTCATTGTCTGTGATTTCCCACAGTAATTTTGAGTCCTAAAACTCCATGACAATAGAGAAAAATGGTATTCACAGAATTTATTGACCTCATGATATCATGAATTTCTCTTGAGAATCAAATATACCCCTATACAGTTTTGAATGAGAGAAAACAGCATTGGTAATGAATTTAATGATCCTGAAATTATAATATCTTACCAGTCTCATAATAGCCCCTCCTGTTACCATGGCAACCTACTTTGCAAAGGACCGAATTTATATAGAGCCCAAGAGGGAAACTTCAGGTATTTTTCTCAGCTTTTACCATCTTGTATTTATAGGTCATAATTTCTAAGTCTTATTTATAGGTCATAATTACAACAATTTACAGGTGATAATTAAAACCCTCTTGTGGCTTACATTAATTTTGTAAGTTGCATAGATTTTATATTAAAAAACTACTGAAACCACTCATTCCTCAAGCATCCTTGCTCTGTCATGAACCATGGAGATAAATTACTTTAGACCTTCTCCTAGAGACATGTAACATTTCCATTATAAAAAAACTTTTGATTGTGAAGACAATTTTACAAAACTAAATTATTAGGCTCCAGAAGTTTCCTAGTTTGAACACAGAAATGATTTGCATACCTATTGTCTTTAAATTATGTATGTGGCATGTTTTTCAGCTATGCTAAAGATCTCCCACTTCACTGCCACTTGCCTTACCCATCATGCTTCCAAACACATCACAGACATCACCTCTGTTCACCACCTTCCAGAGTATGCACAAAAGTCAAGATTGGGAAGCCAGGTAGAGCTATCTCGGGAAATCTGTATTTCTTAAGTGATGAGGTACAATACCACATGGGAGGAGTAAAATCTGAGGAGGCTTATCAGGACTGGGGAGCCAGTATCTCATAATGAAAGGATTTGGATCAGAGAAAAGTTTGTGGCCAACTGAATTTAATGTGCGTCAGTAGAAAAGAAAACATTATTTCAGGAGAGCCATCCTCTGGGATTCTCTGATGTTTCTCGGTTTTGAAATCCCATGTCACCTTGTTAGCATCTCTCTGTAGCTCTTGACATCTTTCCACCTTACATTAGATGTGTCGTAGAACATGTTCTCATTCCAAATTTGCTGTTGCTTGTCTGAGAATGAAGGCTCAGCTGCTTTATCTCCATAAACATCAAGTAAAGGATCCTTTATTTTACAGTTGCTTGTAAGATATTTTTCTTTTTACTAGAGTTAATGTGATGAGGGTCTAGTAATAAGTATTGTAAAAAGAAAATTCAAATTGCTGTTTATTTCCAGAGACACAGATCAGTGGTAGAGCATTTGCTTAGCAAGTATAAGCCATGGGTTCAGTCCCCAGAACCACAAAAAGAAAGGCAAATTATACTTAGTAGAAGTTTCGTTTATCTCAGCATGAGAGAAGTATGCAATATTGTTTTAGAGTTCAAACGTCACTTTTGCATTAGGTATCTATCATCACTGTTCTTACCACAGCCTGCTCTCAGATCTCTGGTGTTCACATTACTTCCTCCTGAAATTTGGAAAAGTCTAGGAGAGAAGAAGCCTTGACCCAGCCTGTTCTCTAGGATACTACAGTGAAAAGTAAGTCTATGTGAGACTTTCAGGGTAATTGTATAATTTTTAAAATAATTGTCACTATTCTTAGCATTATCAAAATTGCCAGGGCCCACTTTTTAATTTAGGCCATTTGTGTTGAATTCAAATTAACTGTGTGCTCATTAATAGTGCTTGATCTTGATCAAAAGACAGGGAATCCAGATAACTGAAAGAAGGCATGAAAGAAAATCTTCCTAGGGTATCAGTCACAAGGTTTCACACCTGTGACCTACCTTGGGACTAACTGTGCAGGTAGATTACAGATTTCTGATGCTTTGAAAAGGGCATCACATGCAATCATCTGCTTTGGCCCTGTGTAGTAGCCTTCACAGTGGCCCCAAAGACTTCTATTCAAGTTAGGAGTAAAACCAATGATTCACTTGTGCAGTCTGCAGGAAAGTGGTATCAGTGGCAATGGCATTATCACCTTATTAACAATTAACACGAAGCATTTTTTCATCTGGCTAAAACTAAGAAAATGCAGCATGGGACAGATCAGTTTTGTCTTGACTGTAAGAAAAGAGAGAATTAGTGATGGTCATGGTGAGCTTAGGACAGTGAAAGATGAATGTGGATGGCCCTGGTTTGAACAATCTATGCCATCATTCTCCCAATCCCATTGTTTCCCAGCTATTGTCATGTAAACTTCATATTAATGAGAAGATTTCATCTGAATACCTCTAAGAATTCTTCCAGCTTAAAGAGGTGAGTCCATTCTCCTATTAATCTTCTCCACCGAGGGACAGAGGGAAAAGATACTCTATCACTCCTTAAAATAAAGAAGCTTAATTTTTAAAGTGTGAACTTTTTACTTGAGGATGAGCTTATCTCATTTCAAGCTAAGCATTAATATGCATTTTAATATAATTTCTTAGTGCAACACAATTTTTTAGAGCAAAAAATTTCTTTAGTATGAAGAGGTTTTCAAGTTTGTAATGAAAGTCATGCACGGTGCAAAAAGTGATTAATAAGGTACTGTCTGCATGTCTTTTTAAAGCTGAAGAAAAATGTGCAGGGTCCTCTTTGAAAAGCCATTTGTTATTATAAGCTGGAAGTTCATTACTCCTGGTGAGTGTTCTGGGAACTTTTTGACCAGGTGGAGAAGGACCACTTTTGTGTTGCCCCATGGGTCAAATAGAAACAGGTTTTAATTCTAATGTTTTCCTGTTGGCAAAGATTGAAGTTCCTTGACTAATAACCCAGGAATACCTCGGCTGGTAAGAACTTGATGCTGACTGTGGTGGCCTGACTCTTTTATGATGTGAAACCATCATATCTGACTATTGAAGTTTATTCTAACAAACTCTGTTTCCTTTTTACTCTTTGGAAAAAAGAATAGGATGAGGAAAATCACTTCTTAAGTGTATACATTTTAAAATATTGATAATGAGTCTTTGTAGCTTTCAGGCACTGATCCTGGAGTTACAGAGGCTTATAAAAAAGTTGTAAATGTGTAATGTAATGAGACTTTTTAAATTAAATGAACCCCAAGTCTTGATTTATTTAGTAGACCATGTGCTCAGCTCAGCAGATCCCTTTGTGTTGGACATATAGCTGCTCAAGCATTGTCAGTGAGGATGTCTGCATCTTCCACAATTACATCACAACTGAGAGGAAGTTTGTGGGACTGGGCAGAGGGAGATGACAAGACTCAGCCAGCCCTGAAGCAGATTTCTAAAGGCCAGTGGATCCTTAAAATTTGTCCCGAGTATGACAAATAGTGGAGCTTCAGAACTCCAGGATTACTGGTCTCTGGATGCTCTTGGAGATGAAGCATGTCAGAAGGATGCTGGTGATTGAGAGCTGGTAGCATTACTGCTCTCAAGGCCTATTGGCCCTTCATTCCTAAAGAGATATCAAGGTGGACATCACTATGTCCACCACAGATGTCTAACAGAAACAAACATAAAGCATCCAGAAGGGACAAGAGTCCACTAGATCCATGCTAGTAGGATACTGTATTGGGTGATACTATGTACCCCCAAGTCCGCATATACTTTTTATGGGGCTGAGTCTGGTGTTTGTGTTGAGTTTGTTGTCTAGAGCTGGGATTGGTGATGTGAGCGCTGCACCTGCCCAGGGGCGGGGCTGAGATACAGTGTAAAGGAGGCGAGTTTTCCTCCTGCTCACTTCTGCGCTTCTGCCTGCTCTCTCTCGCCAGCGTGCCTTGTTGTTTTGGTGGCCACCATGAATGGCAGCCCTGCCACGCCATGCTGCCTTGGAGCCAACTGAGTATGGACTGAGACTCCCGAGAAACTGTAAGAAATAAACCTTTCCTTCCCTAATTTTGGGCATCAGGTATTTTGTCTTGGCAACAAGTGAAAAGTATCTAAGACAGAAGACATAAAATGATCATAGTTATTGTTTTGGTTTAGATCCAGAATGAACCCAAATCTCTCATGTACTCAGAGGCAGAGCTTTTGGAAAGTGGATCACTTACCGGTGGTGCAATTACCAGTGGATTAATCTACAGATATGTTCATAGGTGAATGTGCTATTAGGAAGTGGGGCCCAAATTGGGAAAATATCTTAGCCAACTGTGCCTCAGACAAAGAACTTCTAACTAAAACATATAAAGAATTGAAAAAAATCAGACCCCTAAAATTCAAGGACCCAATCCAAAAATGGGCATCTGAGATGAATACACACTTCTCAGAGGAAGAAGTACAAATGGCAAATAAACATATGAAAAAATGTTCAACAACAATGGTCATTCAGGAAATGCAAATTAAAACAACACTGAGATTCCATCTCACTCCAGAAGGAATGGCCAAGATAAAAAAATCAACCAATAACAAATGCTAGAGGGGCTGTGGAGAAAGAGGAACTCTTCTCCACTGTTGGTGGGAGTGTAGACTGGTGCAGCAACTGTGGAAATCAGTGTGGAGATTCCTCAAGAAGCTAGGATTATAGATCCCATATGACCTAGCTATCCCACTTCTGGGCATTTTCCCAGACGAACTGAAAACTTCATACCACAGTAATATTTGTGCACCCATGTTTATAGCAACCCAATTTGTAATAACCAAATCTTGGAAACAACCCAAGTGCTCACCAATCAAGGCATGGATAAAAAAGACGTGGTATTTTTATACAATGGAGTACTACTCAGCCATCAAGAAAGACTGCATCAAGACTTTTATAAGTAAATGGACACAACCTGAGACCATACTCATAAGTGAGGTAAATCAAACCCACATGTGTAAATACCATATTCTCTGTCTAGTGTAAGAAACTGAAATAGTATATATGATTCAAAATCTACAATAAATATGATGTAAGTGTAAGAAATTGCTCAAAGAACAAAAGTAATTGGCAAAGGGAAAAGGAGGAAAGAAGAGGGAAAAGGAAAAAGACATAAATCTGTATATATGTATATGTAAGGTAGCTAAAGTAACTATACTGCTGAATGTATTAGTTATTGAGAAAGAACGGTTAATACTCATATGATTAGATCAATTTTACATGTCTGTATCTTAATGTAAACAACTGTGTTGAAGGTAATGATATGCAATATTGCACCCATTGTCAAGTTCCTATCATCTTGTTTTGTAAACCTGTAATGTTACTGTTTTGGACTTGCTGTTGTCATTTGTTTGTCTCTTTTGCTTTTAGTCTTTCTTATATGTGTCTTTTTTCTCTTAAATAAAAAAAAAGCAAGTGAGACCTAGTCAGAAGGGACAAGTCACTAGAGATGAGACCTGGAACCGTACATCTCCCCCTGCCTCCTCCCTCTCTCTCTGCTCATGGCCACCGTGATGTGAACAGCTTTCCCCCTCAGCAAGCCTTTCCACCATGGCATTTCTGCACTTGAACCTGCCAACCATGGAGTAAGACTTCAGAAACGTGAACCAAAATAAACCTCCCCTCTTTAAACTGTGTCAGGTATTGTGTCCCAACAATGAGAAAAGTGGTTAAGGCAGTTATCACCATAGCAACAATGATTAATTTGGATATATAAGAACCAAGTACAGAAAGTGGGTGCTGATGAAGAAATCACTCTTTCCTTTCACTGGAGCTGTTTGATTGTCTTCTTAGGATGGTGGCTACTTTCACCCATAAACAGGGAGACTTGAGAGCTAGAGAGAGCCGGGTAGAAACCATACCTTTTATGACTCAGTAGTGGAAGTCACGTAACAGCATTTCCAGGACATGCCGTTTGATAGGATGCAGTCCTTAAGTTTAGCCTGTTTTCAAGGGGAAACTAGATTCTAAAGTTTGATGGAAGGAATGACAAATGTGTTTGTTAACATATTTTAAAACTACCACATTATTTTAGAACTTAAAAGCAAAAATTTTCTTTGGGATATAAAAAAAGTAAAATAGTGCATAAAAGAAATAAAAGTAAAAATAGAGTAAACAGAAGGAAATTGGAATGAGGAAAGTTTACAAGATGACTGATGTTAATGAAATAGAAAACAAAAGATATAAAGCCACAGAGAAAAGGCTTGAGCAAGATCCCTTAGGACAAAGAGAAAAGCAGACAAATGGAAGGACATTTGAGTTAAAAAAATTCATATAAGCCTACAGATACTTCAGAAAATTATTTAAATGGTAAAGAAACACAGATTAGTAAGGAGATTTAAAGCTTTAGTTGCCTGTTTCCTGGAAGAAAAAAGATCTCACTTAATTACAAAAGAGAGAGTTTCTCTTTCTGTCTGAAATTCTATATCCTTTGACCAACATCTCCCCAGTCCTCCATCATGATAATAAGGTTGTTTTGTGCTTCTGTGAATTCAGCTTGCTTGATTTTACATATGAGCGAGATAGTCCATTGTCTTTCTGTGCCTGGCTTATTTAATAAACAAGTCATACTAAATATGAAGAATTAGTATAAAGATGTGTTATATAAGATGGTAGGAGAGGAGCCTAAATATACGCAAATAACCAAGCAGACATAAAAAGTACAAAAATAACTACATATACACTTAACTGAGACAAAAGTAGCACTTCAGTGAGAAAAGAACAGTCTTGAAAGAAGAGTGCTTTTAGTAACTGTTAATTGCATATTCCTGTGAAGAAAGGAAACTTGACCTTTACATCTCACACACATGAAAAATAATTTCCATGTGGATTTTAAATTTAAATGTGAAGGATAAATAAAATATTCTAAAATACATTTTAACAGAGTGTATTTTTTACCATCACACAGGAAAGAATTGCTTAATTACTATTAAAATATTTAAATATTAAAACATATATATGCTGCCAAAGGGAGCATGACTAAACACTGAAATGACTGGTAAATTGGACTGGTTTAAAACTATGATTATATCTACACTGAAATACAGCATAAAAAATGAAAATGCAAGTCACAGAGTGAGAGAGAATATCTCAGACATGTGTAATGAAGGTCCTGTGTCTAGATATATAAAAAGCCCATGAATCATGGACAGAAAAGAAATTAAAAGACACATACCTGAAATGTCTGAAATGATAGCAAGTGAAGGAAAGAAACAAATCCATAGGCTACAGAGGAAATCATTACAAATAATCTCTCAGGTATGAAAAGAAATGACAATCGTAATGAAAGAACTGCTGAGCATAGCTAGAGAAGACATAGATAAAAAATTTACAGGAGCATGAGGAAATGATAGAAACTTTGAATGAACAATAGAGGAAAGAGATAGAAGGCATGAAACAGATTCAAAGAGATATTCAGGAAATTAAAAATTCCACTGAAAACTGGCTAACCTGCTTCAATGACACTCAAGATAGAAATTCACTCCTCAAAGACAGGATCAGAGCTAGCAATCACAAAAGGACAGATCTCTTAAAAATAACAAGGGACTATAAAATAACAATTCTACAGCTCTAAAAAAAGGCAAAGAAAAAATATATGACTGAGAGGTACCAATGAAGAGCAGGAGTCAACACAAATGACATAACAAACTATTTGCAGAAATAATAGCAGCAGGGGAACAGAATCTGACATAGAGATAAGTGAGACACATAGAATTTCAATTAGTCAGAATCAAAGTGAATCTACACACAGACATATAATAATCTAGTTCCCAGAATTTAGCTCAAAACAGAATATTAAAAGCTGTTAGAGAGAAAAAAAAAACAGATCATCTATACAGGAAAACCCATCAGAATCATGGCTGACTTCTCTACACAAACCAAGTCAAGAAGAGCTCAGAGTGAACTATTGCAAGTCCTGAAAGAAAACAACTTCCAACCCAGATTGATGTACCCTTCAAAACTGTCTTTCAGAATTAACAGAGAAATAAAATACTTCCATGACAAAGTACAATGGAAGAAATTCATGACTACCCAACCAACACTACAAAGGGTATTGAAAGATATTTGAGAAAAAGACAAAAACTACCACAATGCCAAGAACAACAACAGAAACCAAAATGCAGGGAAAGCAATTAAACAGAGAGGAGAAGTAGTGAACCAACAACAGGAAAATAAGAAGCCAAAGATAAGCCAGTACACGTCAGTTATAAACATCAATGTAAATGTCCTCAATTCACTAATCAAAAGAAACAGGCTGGTGGAATGGACCAAGAAATAAAATCTAACCATGTGCTATATACAAGAAGCATGTTTAACTGAAAAAGAAATTCATAGACTAAAGCATGGAAAACAATTCTCCATGTGACAGGAACCCAGAAAAAAGTAGTAGTAGCTACTCTGTTTGCAGACAATGTGAACTTCAAATCAAGAATGATCAAAGGAGATAAAGAAGGTCAGTGCATACTTGTCAAGGGAGAACTTCAAGAAGAAGAGATAACAATCATAAATATATATATTCACCAAATATGGGAGTGTACAACTATATATGACAAATATTAATAGACATGAAAAATCCAATATCCAATAACACAATTGTACTAGGGAAACTTAATACCCCATTGTCACAAACAGGTAGATCAATTAGACAAAAAGTCAGCAAATAAATAACAGAACAGAACCAAACCCGTGAACAAATGTACTTAGTAGATGTTTCCAGAGTGTTCCACCCAAGAACATTAGAGTTCTTCTCAACTGCACACAGGATGTTTGCTAAAATAGACCATTTACTAGCTCACAGAACATGTTTAGTAACACAAAGGAACTGAAGTTATCTCATGCTATTATGTCATCATAGTGCAATGAAATTGGAAATTAATTGTAAAAAAATCCATAAACACATGGAAACTAAATGAAACCCTCCTGAATAACCAATGGGTCGCAGATGAAATTAAAGAAGAAATTAATATCCACAATGAAATGAAAATGCATATGCAACATACAGGAACCTGTGAGATGTAATGAAATCACTCCTAAGAGGGAAATTTATAGAGGTGAATTCTCACATTAGAAAAATAGAACAAGCACAAATAAACGACCTAATACTGCACCCAAAGCCTCTCAAAAAAGAAGAATAGGTCAAGTTCAAACCCATACATGTGAAGAAATTATAAAACAAGGTAAAGAATTAATAAATTGAAGAGTTGGTTCTTTGAAAGAATAAACAAATTTAATAAACTCCTAGCCAACTTTATCAAAAAAGGAAAGAAAAAACTCAAATTCATACATTGAAGAATGAAAAGGATGAAATCACTGCAGATACTGTGGAAATTCAGAAGATCATAAATATTTACTCTGAAAATGTTTACTTACATAGAGTGGAAAACACAAAAGAAATGGATAAATTCCTAGAAACATGAATTATCAAAGCTGGATCAAGAAGATATAAAATTTCTGAATAACCCAATATCAGTTAATGAAATTGAATATGTAATTTAAAAATTACCAACAAAAAAAGCCCAGGTCCTGTTTGATTCACAACTGAATTCTACAAGAGATTTAGAGAAGATTTAATACCAATACGCTTTATACTTTAATGAAATTGAAAGAGAAGCAATGCTCCCTAACTCATTCCTGGAGGCAAGTATTACCCTGCTACCAAAACCAGAGAAATACCCAACCAAAACAGACAACTATGGACCAATCTCCCTAGTGAACACAGATGCAAACATCATCAATAAAATACTAGCAAGCAGAATGCAGCAAATTATCAAGTGAATACACCATAACTAAGTGGGAATTTTCCCAGGAATTCAGGAATGATTCAATATATGTAAATCAATAAACATAATACACCATATCAACAGAGTCAAAGACAAAAATCACATAATCATCTCAATAGATGCAGAAAAAGCTTTTGATAGGGGCCAAAAGTCATTCATGGTAAAAACCCTATGGAAAAGTAGAATAGATGGTCTCAACCTCAATCTGATAAAAGCCATCTATGACAAACCAACAGCCAACATCATGCTAAACAGACAAAAACTAAAAGGTTTCACTCTAAAATCAGGAACAAGACAAGGATATCCACTATCACCACTCTTATTTAATATAGCTCTGGAAACATTAGCCAGAGCAATGAGACAAGAGAGAGAAATAAAAGGAGCAAAGATAGGAAAAGAAGAAGTTAAATTATCATTATCCAAAGATGAAAAATACTTTACTTAGAAGACCCAAAAACTCCACCAATAGACTTCTAGAATTAATAACAAAATTCAGAAGTGTAACTGAGTACAAGTCAATACTTAAAAATCAATAAAATTCCAGTACACAAACAACAAACAAACTGAGAGAGACATTAGGGAAACCACACCCTTCAAAATAGCAGCCCCAAAATTGAAATGCTTAAGAATTGATCTAACAAAGGAAGCAAAAGATCTATGCATTGACAATCACAGCTCTCTGTAAAAGGAGATTTAAGAAGATATCAGAAAATGGAAAGATATCCCTTCCTCTTGGACAGGAAGAACCAACATTGTGAAAATGGTCACATTCCCAAAATTGTTATACGGATTTAATGCAATCTCAATCAAAATACCATTAGCATACTTCACAGATCTAGAGAAAACCTTCCTAAAATTCATTTGGAAATGGAAGAGATCTAGAATAGCAAAGGCAATCCTGGGCAACAAATGCAAAGGAGGAGATATCACAATCCATGACTTGAAATATACTACAAAGCTACTGTGATAAAATCAGCTTCATAGTGGCCAAAAAAAAGGAAAAACGGATCTGAGGATCAGTGGAATAGATTAGAAGATGAAGACACAACTACAAAGACACTAAACCACCTTATCCTTGACAAAGGGACCAAACATATTCACCTGAAGAAAGCTAGCCTCTTTAAGAAATTGTGCTGGAAAAATTGGCTTCCCACATGCCAAAGACTAAAACTAGAACCATATCTATCACCATGCACTAAACTAAAGTCAAAATGGATCAAAGATCTAAATATTAAAAGAGAACTACTAAATCTACTAGAAGACAAGCTAGGTAGAAATCTTGAAGACAAAGGAGTATCAAAAATCTGATGAACAAAACGCAAGTGACATAGGAAGTACTTCAAAGAATCAACAACTGGGTTCTTACCTTATAAAAAAGTTTTTAGACATCACCAACAGAGTGAAAAAACCCCACAGAATGGAAAAAAAGTTTTAGCCAACTGTCCCTCAGCAAAGAATTTATATCTAGAACACGTAAAGAATTGAAAAAATCACATCCCCCAAATTCAAAGATCCAATCCAAAAATGGGCATCTAAGATGAATACACAATTTTCAGATGAAGAAATACAAATTACAAATAAATATATGAAAAAATGTTCAACATCACTGCTCATTCAAGAGATACATATTAAAACAACACTGAGATTCCATCTCACTCCAGAAAGAAAAGCTATCATGAAGAAATTGACCAATTACAAATGCTGGTGGAGTTGTGGGGAAGAAGGAACCCTTCTCCACTATTGGTAGCAGTGTAGACTTATACAACCCTTGTAGAATAAGTGTGGAGATTCCTCAAAAAGTAAGGATTAGAGGTCCCATTGGGCACATCTATTCCCCTTGTGAGTATACTCCTAGAAGGATTCAAAACATCATACCTCAGTGATATATGTGCACTCACATTTATAGCAGCACAATTTGTAATAGCTAACTCTTGGGAACAACCCAAATGTCCATCAACCGACCAATGTATAAAAATGATGTGGTATTTTTATACCACAGAACACTTCTCAGCTATAAAGAAGGATAAACTCTAGGCTTTGAGACAAAACTCATAAGTCAAATAAATCAGACTTGCATGTGCAAGCATCATCTTGTCTCCCTAGTTTAAGGAACTGAAAGAGTAAATAAGATCCAAAATGTACAATAGATATTATGAAAGGGAAAGAAAACGCTCAAAAGTAAAGGACAACTGGGATGGGGAAAGGAGAAAAAAAAGAAGAGAAAAAATTATATGTTCTTTATATATATATAAAGATATATAGATAGCTAAGATAGCTATACTATGAATTTCTTGTAGGTCATTGAGGAGATTGATTTGTGGTTATATTGTTTGATCGGTTTTGCAAGCTTACATCTTGTAATCTGAGCAGCTACTTTGATGATAACAATATACAATATATTAACCATGGTTAATTTCCTATTACATTGTTATGAAATTCTGTATCACTGTTTTTATTGTTTTTTCTCTTTAAAATAAAAACTATATATATATATATATATGAATATAAAAAGAAAATTCTGGTGTGTTTTGCACCTAGTGCACTGTATTGAAATGTTGCTTCACCACTGTTTGTTACCTTAGGGGGCAAGGTCTCTGCAGATGCAGTCAAGTTAAGATGAGATCATGACAGATCATGGGCGGGCTCTGATCCTGCAGCTGGTGGTCTTATAAGGGCAGCACAGTTTGGACACAGATACACAGGAGAAGGCCATGTGATGACAGAAACCAGAAGGCAGAGATTGCAGTGATGTGGCTACAAGCCAAGCAGAAGCTGGAAAAGGCAAGGAAAGATTCTACACCAAGAGACTTGAGGGAGAAGGGGCCAGCCAACATCTTGACTTTAGATTTCTGGTCTCTAGAACTGTGAAGGAATACATTTCTATAGTTTAGCCACTGTGTTATGGCAGACCTTGGAAATACACTGAGGGATCCAGATCACCAGATGTGGCAGAAGGTGTAGGGGCAAAGGCACGATGCCTGGGGACTGATGGTGCCTCCTATATGTAATCTCTCCACGTGGGGCAAACGAGAGAACACCCAGGTTGCTTCTTCAGGGAATAAATGATTGTAAATACGTGACATTATGATTTG
>RJWM01031930.1:0-21948 GCA_004363535.1 Dasyprocta punctata | reverse complement strand
GAAACTATTTCTCTATAGTTTTACATTTCAAAGGCAGAGATCTCAAATTACTGGGAAAAATATTCCAGGATCACAGAGTAGGCCAAAACTTTAAATATTTTTCAAATGTATTTATATACATCTCAAAGAATAGACACAGTAAGTGAGATTAAAAGATTTCTAAATTAAATGTAATATAAAAAATATAGAGTAAATATTTCTTTTAAAAAAGAAAATTAATCTCTTAATGTGTATTTGTCCATCCAAAATAGGATTTGACATCCACAAAAAAGAATCTAAATTAAGAAACAACATTTTGGGCAGGGATATAGCTCAGTAGCATGAGTGCCTGCCTGGCAAGCATAAGGTCCTGAGTTCAATTCCCTGTACAAAAATAAAAATTAAAAATAATAACATATCTTTACTGCTATTTATGTGATTTTATTTTGAAATTTGATCATTACATGTTTCTTAAAGAAAAAGATAAATTCATTTAATATTTGAATTTGCATCTGTGGAACAATAAAACCCTGAGATATTAATTTAAGTATGATAAATATAGTTTAAAAAAGTTTTCTCTCCATTTCAGTCTTTTCTCTAGTTCTATGTTAACGTATTTTTATATAAAATAATACAAGGCACTTTCATGCTATATGCCTAAGAGATAGATAATATAATAGCCAAAGAGGGAGACAACTGAGACAATTGGGAGGATATAAAGTTTTGCTTATGAATCATAGAGATAAAGCCAGTTTCTTTTTCAAAAGGCTAGCATTTTTTTTAAAGTTGAGGCTGGTGTACTCATAGACTCAATTTTATCCTAAAACAATTGTTTGGAAAGAGAATAATGTAAAAGGTAGCAACAAATTCCTCTGCCCTCATTAATAGGATAACTTCTATCTGAGGAGTGGGAGCAAAGGCAGAGACAAACATTTTAAATAAGAACTGAAGAGCTATTCTCTAGAGAGGTGGTCCTTTCTCATCTTCCTACCAGAAGATAGATGTGTAGTTAAGGATGAGGTGGGGATAAAGTTCCCTTAAGCACAAAGCAAAACAAAACAAAACAAAAAGGACTGAGGATTTAGCTCAGCTGCATAAGCACCTGCCTGGCAAGCCCAAGGTCATGAGTTCTATCCCCAGTACCCCCACAAAAAAAAAAAAAAGTTCCCTTAAGGATGACTAATACTGCACATTCTGAATGATTCAAAGATCAGACGATCTGAAAATTTCCAAAGTGAACCTGAAGGAGGCCACCAACTTATGAAAGATTTTCTGTTATTCCATTTCTGCAAAGAGCAGAGAGCTACACAACTCATCTTTTTCAATTTCAAGCTCTTCTAGCCCAGAGATATAGAAGACAGCGATCTGCCTTAATGGGCAAATTACCTGCTGCGTTAATGAGGGGTCTGCAGAGGGACAGGGAAAATGGAACGGACAGAATATAGATATTTCTACAGATATGGATGCAGATATAGATACAGATATAGATAAATATAAATGATGATAGAAATAGAGATAGAGGTTAAAATAGAGATAGACAAAAAGAGTTTATTAGGGATATGTGACTTACAATTTTGAAAACTAAGAAATACCATGATAGGTTGCCTGCAAGTTATAAAGTGTTTTCATCTAAGTAAGAAGGTTGAAGAACTCAAGAAACAAATGTTTTGAGTCTCATTTTGTATTGGCAGCCCTACGAGGCTGATGATGAATGTAGCAGATAGCCAAGGTCCAAGAATCTGCAGTTTTGCTATCCATGGAAAAGAGGAGAAAGATGTGCTGCTTCTTAAGAGAGAGAAAGAGAGAATTCATCTTTCTTCTACGCTTTTGTTCCTTCTGGATATCTTGCAAAGTCCCAACACACATTGAGGGCAGATAGTCTACACTCAGTCCACCAACTCATATGGCAATGTCCTCTGAAAATCTCCTCACAGAATTATCAAAAAGACAATACTATGCATCTCACTAGCCAGTTAAGCTCACACCTAAAGTTAAATGCCATACCCCACAAAAGCCTCACTTTCTAGTATCACATTGGAAATTCAAGTTTTAACACACACATTTTTGAAATGATACAAACACTCAGACCACAAAACCTGGTATATGCAGATAAGAAATATATAGAGAGAAATACAGAAATCTATATATAGAAATATAGAAGCAGAATTAATGGATAAAATTATTTATGCATAATGAGTCACATAGACAATAAAACAATGTAAAAATCGAAGAAATAATTTGCATGTCATGATAACTAATAGCAGTGCTATGATAAAATGAATACATATTTCCAGATAAGGTAAATTGGGAGTGGCAAGATAAAGGAAGATGGAAAAGTTATAGTGGATAATTTTAAATAAAATCAATAAGACTCCTCATAAGAATTGTGTTTGAGTAAAGAGTTGCAGCAGATGTGTGAAGGAAGACCTCTCAAGCAAGAGGATAACCAGAATAAAGATACCAAATTTTGATAGCATCCTCAAAAAAAGGAAAGGAAGATAGTGCTACTAACAGTCACATAAAAGGACTAATGGCAGCACCAATAGTAATTTCTCAGTGTGAGTCTGGCATTGGCACGATGGAAAAGATGGCTAAAATTTTAACAAAATATCACTTCCTATTTTGTCAAATATAATGACAAAAATTATAATTAAAAGTATACAAATTTCATGACAAATCTTAAAGTGTATGCTAGTCTTCAAATATCTAACACTCAGAATATAATGTTGTATAATTTCTAAAGTATAAATTTAGTTCCAATATAAGAAGTCATTTTAAAATAAAATACTTGGCAACAAAATGACTTGAAAGTGAAGGATATCATAATTGGGATCAATTATTACTTGAATTAGCTAATAATAATGTCTATTAATTGAAATAATGTCTCTACATATGTATTAGTCAGCTTTTCCATCAAAGAAATATACTCACATCTCACAACTTAGAGGAAAGGTTTAATTTAGCTCTTGATTTCAGGGGATTCAGTCCATGGTAGACTGACTCTAAGGCAGAAACATCATGGAGGAAGGGCAAGAGCAAAAATACATAATCCATGGTGGACCAGGAAACAGAACAAGGAAACAGTGCTAGACAGTGAGAAGCCAGGGACCTGATATAGTACTGAAGGTCACACCTCTGTGACCTGCTTAGGCACATCCAGAAATGTGTTCTAGCCACCACCTAGACCGCTCCCAAGTCAAGTGGACAAGAGGAAGCTTAACCACCATACCATGAAGTGCAGTACTCAGAGAAAATATTCCAAGTATTTCTTGGCTTACAATTAATTTTGACAATGAAGCTTATAAACAGTTGTTTAAAGTCTATCTTAAGTACAGTCATTATCTGAAGAAGAACATAGTAGAGCATTGTATCATGGTTGAAAACGTTAATGGAATGGGAGGAATATCTAATAAGGAAGCAACAAGAGTCTTATGAACATGTTTAAAATAATATTTTTGGCTTTATAGGACACGAAATGTGGAGAAATGGCCTCCAGGCACAGTTGGCTCTGCCGATTATTTGCATGGAAATGTTACTGGAAAGTTGAGGGTCAACTTAGGCTGGGTGCTCTTCTGTGTTTGAACTGATCTTGGATCCCCCCGAGATTTCTGGAGAGGTCCACAAACAGAATTTAAGAGGTCAAGGAACAATGCTTTAAAGCACTTTATTAAACAAGTAAGAGCCAGTCTTTTGAAGGGCACTACACTTGAGAGAGTTCCAAGTAGGAGGAGCATCTAGGAGTCTTCCCCACCCCTATCCCAAGGTCTAGGATAGGATTTCTTTTGAGGCACGTTAGGATTGAGGAGAGGCTGCAGGTCTGTAATTGGGAAGGAGGTTTGGAATTTACATGGGCCTCAGGACCAAGGTCCATTATGGAGGTCAAGACCACAATGCAAATGTACTAAATAAGGCTGAACTGGGCTGACAGGGTCAACAATGTTTAACCAAAAACACAGATAACATTAATACTATCACTGTTTTAGTTTATAATTGAAACTGACTTATTAATTGTGTAAAATATCTTTGCCTTTTCTAAATAGTTGGTTTAGATCTATCATATTCCTAAAAATTTAGAAAAAAATATCTTGGATATATAGTGCTGGTGAGTATATGGGGGGAAAAGTACATTTCTTAAAAAAAGAATAAGCTATTTTATTTGAGAAAAAGTCATTATGTTTATAACCTCTCAATTCATTGACTTTTTATTTCATTATAAAACAATAATTTCAGTGGATGTATAAGACTAAACCAAACATACAATCCCTCATTTTTTTGTTACTTCACTGAGTGCTTATGAATAAATTATGGCATTCTAAAACATGTTTCAGGCAAGTTCTAGGATACAAGGATAAGTTGTTCAGAAAATAGAATATCTGGGCTAACACGGGTCATGTTAGTCAATGGAAATTTGATTTAAAAATTTAGACTTCTATTGATTCTATTGTGTGGTTCAAAGACTTCAAGGTGGTCCCAGAAATGTCACACCCCAATGCACACTATTTCATGTGATACCTTGCAAAAATATGAAAGCATCTTACAATTTTTAAATTTTTTTTAAAAATTGTATTAGTATATGTTTGTAGTAATAATGATTAAATTTATTGTGCTAAATTGATGCATTTGTGGAACACATCTTAATTCTTTTAATTCCCTTTACCCTCATCTTTACTTCCATCTCATAGCTTCCTCTCCATTTGCAAAAATCTATCTCTAAATAAAAGAATAAGGTAAAATTGACGGTGTATCAGCCCCATGATTGTGGTGCATTATATAAAATTATGTCTTCTCAATAAACTCTCCTTGCTGGTTTAAAAATTCAAAAGCCATGATAGGGAAGTTAACATGGTAAGGAAATAGACATTCAGCAAGAACTGCAGGTAGTGTCTAGGAATGGAAGGCAGCCTCCAGTGAAGAGTGTTCTCCAGACATGGCCCAAAGAAATTCAGGGAATCAGTCCGACAGTAAAGGAGAACACATTCTTCCATGACAAAGAGTTAGAATAGAGGAGATCCTGCACCATTCCAGTCCCCAGACGAAACCTCTGTCCTGCCTAGCACATGGATCACAGCCTTGTTAAGCCATGCTCAGGTTCCTGGACTAAGGAAACTGAAAGATAAGTGCTATGGATAAAAGGCACTAAGTTTGTGATAACGTGGGACACAGTAAACCACAACTAACCTTGTAGTAGATACTATTCTTTCCATGCATGCACCCTTGAGCAAGCTATTAGAAAAATATCTTTATAAATTATTTATCATAAAATTTTGAAGGAAGAACCATCACTTTTAAGGGTTTTTATGGTTGTCTGTTCTTTCTGATAAAATTTAGTGCTATTTGTGACTTTACAGAGAATATTGAAAACTGTAATAAGTGCACTGTATTCGCTTGAGTTCTAAAACAGCTAGCTACATCAACAATTGGCATGAAGTTTATTTAAGATTTGAAAGTCCCCAAAGTCTCTAAAATTATATTCACTGGTAATCATTTCTTCAGTTTTATAATTAAGGATAACATTTAGTAAGATTTTTCAGAAGCACCCTTGAGTACATATGAATTTAAGTGTATGTAATCATTTCATTTACACAATGTATGTCCTATAATATTTATTTTCACCTTAACTTTGTAATTCCAAGAAATGTGAATTTCAAATTTATATTGCATGTCTTATCTTTAAGAGGGCTTAATCTTCTTTGGTATTATTTATTCTTCTAAGCCAAAATAATGAAAGAATGTAAGATTTTGCTATTTCCTTTAATGTAGTCTTCAACTTATATTATTTTGTGAAAGCATACTGGTAGTTATCTAATATACAAAGCCAAATTCATGAATTGTTTATTCAAGATTCAATACACCTCTAAAAATATTTAATATGTTCATATTTGATAATTATATAATGTAGTACATAGCTATATAGTAGTAATTCATATTTCTAACAGTCTCAACTTATAAAGCACTTAATGCAATAAAATCCTAAGCACATGAGTACTTTATATTTATTACAATGGTCACTAAACCTATGTTGAAATATGAGAGTGATTTAAGAGGCAGGAAATGAAAACTATAATACGATTCAAGAAGGGTCTTGGCAGTGTGCTGCACGTTAGATCACATCAAAGAAATGGAAAAGATGAATTGTTGATTTAATACAAATAGTGAATAGATGACTAATTTCCTGACTCTCTAATCTGTGATGTTCCCTTGTGTTATTCACATAATTGAGACTGTTGTGCCTTAGACTATCTCCACTTCCATGGTTTCATGACCCACTTAAATTGTCATCATAGAAAATAGTTAAAATATACAAATTATTGCATGAACTTGAGAATGCTAAAAAGTGGAAACCTTTGACACATGATCATGTCACTCTACAGATGTATAAACTAGTGTGAAAGACAATTCACCTAAAACATATTAGTAAGTCTTTTTCTATTCAAGCCTACACATGCATGTATGCACTTCTGATGTGCTATTATATGAAGTGTTTTTTTCCAGAAGAAGCAAACTGGCAAAATGCAAGGAGCCTTCATGTGATTCTGGGAGAGGAATTAAAGGTATAAAGGAGAAATTACATTTTATGGATGTGAGGAATAATGAGCTGTTAAGGTTTGTGTCTGGGTGTCCCCCCAAAGCCTCATGCAATCATGGAGGTGGCTGAGTCTAGCATTTGTGATTAGTTTGTTGTCGAGCACTGGGATTGACAGTGTGAGTGCTGCACCCGCCCAGGGGTGGGCAGCCAGCATACAATATAAGGGAGGATAAGAGGCTTGCTCTTCCCCTCTTTTGCTCTGGCTGCTGCCTTGAAGTGTTGTCCCAGTGTCATGCCACCCTGCCTTGCAGCCAGTTGATTATGGACTGAAACCTCCAAAAACTGTAAGATAAATAAAACATTTCTTCCTTCATTTTGGGTGTTGGGTATTTTTTCCCAGCAATGACAGAAAAGTAAGCAAGACATGAGATATTACATCCTATTGGTGAGAATGTAGATTATTAGTGTAGCTACTATATAGATCACTGTAGAGTTAACTCAAGAAAGTAAAAAAAAGAAAAAAAAGTGTAAGACCCAACTGTACCACACTTTAATAGATACCCAAAAAAACTGAATAAGAGATATCTGCATACTCATGGCCTATGTACATCAGGGAACTGTTCACAATTGCCATGCTGTGGAACCAGCCTAGATATTCATCAACAGATAAACGACTAATGATAATGTATTACATACACAACATGGAGTATTTTTCCACCATGATAGACAAAATCATGCTATTTCTAGGGAAATGAAGATGATGATATTAAACAAAATAATTCATACTCAGAAAACTATCATGTTTTATCTCATTATGTGGATTGTAGGAAAAGAAGATGAAAATAGAAAGCACACTAGGAAGGAGGAAAGGGGCCCCTGAAGAGGAATGAAGTGGTAAGAGAAGGTCATAAGGAGGAAAGAGATGGTCCAAGCCCATGTTATGCTTGCATGGAAATGCCTCAAAGAAACACATCATTTTGTACATTTATAGACACCAATAATTGTAATACTAATGACATAATGTATATTTCACAATACATAAAAATACACTCCATCATTCTCAACAGATTTGCATAATGCTACTGATAAAGAATATAAAATGAAAATACAATGTGAAAGTATATTTCTCAGTAAAACCAAGCCAGAATGACATTTGTAAACTTTGTTTTAAAATATTCTCACCAGCAACTAATGTAGTTTGATACAAATGTGAGCGGTTTATGAGTATGGCTGAGCAGATTAGTGTAATCCAGAATCTGCATTTAGGACTAATGCGTGAGTTGAAATAAAGCATACAAAGAACAAACCTTTAATAATCAGAGAAAAGAAAGGGAAACTTGGGTTTCTTGGGAGACTAGGACTAAAAAGATTAAATTCAGCTGAAGATTTACTAAGCATCTAACATATGTCCACTCCACATCTCATTATAATTTTTTTGAACTGAGAATCAAACTCAGGACCCCACTCTTGCCAGGCAGGTGCTATGCCACTGAGTTATATACCTGGCCCTTCCACATCTCCTTATAAAAGCTAGTAAATCAACACCGCTAATCTTGAGGAGTTAGAGTAAAATGTCCAATTTATAGATGGATGATAGACGATGATAGATACAATTAAAAGATAATGATTATGTTATTGTTTATATAATACAAGGAAAGTGATATAAAAAAGGGTAAGTGGCTATTCTAAACATTTGGGAAGTACTCTAAGAAGCTGGAGACTTTGTTCTGAAAGATGCATGACTTATATTCAGGCAAACAATGTGACAAGCAGAGTTTGATAAAGGGTCAGTAAGAAAAAGAAATCAAAAAGGAAAAGTACCATGTGGACATCTCTCATGAGGCCCATTCTATCAGAGTATATACTTCCAGCAAGAACAAAATGAATATCATATTCAGGGAACAGATGACTAAGCCATGTAAAATAAATTTCTGTAAAAATATGTATACTCACTGGCAATATATAAAGAATTGAGTCAGGCATGATAATGGTTGCCAGTAATCTCAGGTACTGAATTGAAGGTCAGCTTGGGCTACACAGTGAGTTCAGTCAGGCCTAGAATACATAGCCAGATCCAGTATCAACAACAAACAAACAAATAGAAAACAAATAATTTAATTAATGATTGACTAAATAAATCCTGTCTTTCATAATCATTATTCCAACTATTGAATGTAAAACATTTTTAACACAATAAAAAGTCAAGAATATTAGCTCCTACTTGCATATACTACAAAATTTGTGACAAGAAAATTTTCACAAATTACCCCTTTTCTGTTATTTGTAGCTCCACTTCCAAATAAAAGAATGAAGACAATCAATTTGTCCAAGCCTATTATTGGAATTTACTGGGTTTTGATTCTCCTGGAAAGGTGTATCAAAACATTCTTATTGGTTAGCTCCTTCTAAAATTGACTCATCAAATAAACTAGGTTCTAGGTTTCTTCCCTATCCTTCTGGAGCTGGATTCCAGGTCTTTCTTGCATCTAACAAAGAATTAAATTAAACAAGCAAAAAGCAGTGGCAAAGTTTATTTGAAAAGGGTAAAAGAGTAGAGTGAGAGGAAGACTTGCTCTTCACAGTGACCTTGGGCCAAGTAAAAGAGGAAAAAGCAAGATAAAAGGACACCACAGGGAAAGCAGCATGGGCTATCGTGAAGAAAGCCAAAATAGCTCGCTCTTCTTGGCATGTGTGTCCTTTTATATTGTCCTAATCTCGAGGAAACCCATGAGGGCTTCTACATATGGGTTCTGACAGGTGGTCCTGGGATTCCATACCTCAGGCTAATGTTACCTCTAGGCCATCCTGTTGAAAACCTGGTCAAATTGTTGGAAGAAGTCCTTGTGTGGGGCTTTGGAAAATGTTCTGAACATGTTTCAGGATCTTATAATTCATAGATCACAACTACTTCCCCAGTCAGCTTTGGCTTATTCTCCTATGTCAAGATCCTTAGCACAAATAAGATTTATATCTACTTTTCTTTCCTGCATTAACATGTTGGTCCATATATACTGCCAAGCAATCTTTCACTGAACACCTGAAGATAAGTGGAAAATCATTAATACATGAGAGAAATAACAACCACCAGAATATGGGGATAGCTTTTTTATCAATGAAAGTAGCTAGAAACAGAATACAAAGACAGTGAGGAAAACTGAGGAGTTAAGATTCTAGTTGAAAGTGTTTATTATCATTTTGGTTATTGGCCTAAGAACAGAGGTCCTAAGTAAAGCCCTTATTGGCAATTTGAGATCTGGGGAGAGGTTGGGTGGAGGTGGAGGGTACTGAGTCATACTGTAGTCATTTTGAAGCTGTTAGAAACTCAAGGAGATATATACAGTCAGCTGTAGATCCGTATGGATAAGGTCATTAAACACAACAACGGATACCATTTTAGCACGAATTTATCTTGCAACTGAATATTCCCTCAACTTTCCGTCATCATTTAAAACCATATTCATCAGAGTCTGGAAGTATTATTATCTTGAGTCATTCTCATGACCTCTTAAACTTTTGGGTTGTTTTATTCAAGATCCTGATGTGATGCTCTCCCATCTCCCATTTAGAGAAAACCATGGCACATTCTTCATCATCTTCTCCATGACTGGATCTTCCCAGGTTTCCCTTAAGGAAAGTTATTTTACCTTTTATTTGAAGTGTAATTATTTAAAGCTAGTATAAGTTCAAATGCTATCCAGAATTAATTATGGAGAATCTAACACAGATAAAGAGTTGTTCCTTCAGAAGTTAAGACTGCAGCACTTGTGAAGACACAGGGTTAGATTCTATCCTAAGACTGATAACAATTAAAGGTCTCATAAGAGATATTATCATACACTTTATTAGACTTGCATATAAGTAATATGGAGTGTGATAAGTTGATGGCAGTCACTTGCATTACGGAGAAAATCCGTTTCGAGGAAGCATGAATGGGCTCCTTTATTTCTAAGCATGAAAAAATCACGTGGCTGGTGGAAAAACTGAGGAACAGGTGCTGAATGACTATTGTTTTTCTTTTTGTATCAATGATGAACAGAAAAACTATCAATTGTCTCTACCTAAGAAAATTCTCCACCTATGCCTTACCACACTAAGTCTACTAACAACAAGTTAAAATAAAATAATGGAAATTATGTAAAAAATAAAAACATTACCAGTAGCTATCTAGTCAATAAATTGTTCTTGTTTATAACCTGCCTCATCTAAAATCTTCCCCTCAGAAGATTAAATCTTAGTGCATCAAATAAGACAAAATAGCATCATGGAGGATTATCAAACACAGACAGGCATAAAAGATAAGACTCTTGGAGTGCAATGCTCAAAAACACACAGACACTTTTTTTCTTTTTGCAAGACATAATTCCAAGAAAATTACAAATAACCCCACATAGCTTCATATCCTACACAAGAAAGAACAGCTTTTAATATATATATTCTTTACAAAGGCCTACTCATTTATAAGCCAGTCTCTTTGGAAACACCCATGTGCTTGCTGAGCGGTCACGCTGGGAAGCTGGTGCTGCATCTGCACTGGCTTATCGTCATGTATGTTCATGCATACATGACACTTTGTGTGGTCCAGAGGAGTTGGAATTTTGAATCTTATGATTTGGGCTTTAAAATTCCTCGCATCCAATTTGAGAAGGTCTACCTTTGAATTAATTGATCATCTAAATTAGTTGGAGAAGGAAGACTTCAATAATAAATTTTTAAAAGCATGCAGTTAAAGTTCAATAGAAGAAATAAAGATAGAACAAAAACAAGAAAAATTGTAACTTTAAAATGATTCTTTTAATAAGGCTGCAACTTCAGAACAGATTGGTTCCCAGGGTGATCCATATTAGTGCTCTGTATCTCTGCTCCCTACTTTTATTTATGCTTCCCAGAATTTTTATAATGAGGCTCATCACACCCCAAATCCTGGAAAGGTTCTGTAAGGCTGTAAATTAGCCTATACATGTTATCCCTTTCACCCATAAAATACTGATGGTAATAAAGGACTTAGGGAGCAATAGGGTGGAGTTGAAAGATGCCAAGTCTTGCTGTACTCGTTTTGAAGCCTATCAGACACTCAAGGAGACAGGGTGCCCTACAAAACATTAAAAGAAACTTCATTTCCTATAGACAGTGCCATGTTCTTTCAATTTTCACCCCTTTCCTAACACCGTATGAATATAGCCAGCACAAGGTCTCAAGGCACATCTTTCTTTTGTGAGGGGCCCCACTTAGTTTTCTCTGACTGTTAAAATTTTAAAATTCTCCCTAATAAACTTCTTTATGATTTTTACTAATGTATCTTGAAGGTTCTTTTTATATGAGAAAAATCAGCAAACTTGCAACCCGCTCCAGGAGAGGAATGGGTTGATATTCCCTATCCCTGCCTCGGAGAATCTCCTCAGGCTCCGTCCAGTGACAGCTCTGTCTTTTCAACACTTTGTAATTGCCAAATTGTAGCCAATTTACTTTTGTCTCTCCTCATACATGCAAATAAAGATTCGCCATTAATTTTTTAACATATGTATTTTTATTGGTACGTATTTACACTCTGTAATGATTACATTTGACCTGGGGAGTTGGCACATGGACGCAACACTCTCAAATACCTTTTCGTCCCCTTCCCTTCCATCCTCCCTCCCTCCATCCGTCGGTCTCCTTCCCTTTTGCAGGCGATCTATCTCCCTCTTTTCTATTTACCTACTAATATTTTGCTCTTTATTAATATTTTGAATTTCTTATATAAGAGTAACTATGAGACATTAAAGTTTGTCTGTCTGAGTCATTTCACTTAATATGGTCTCAAAGAACAGCATGTTTTGATCCTTACCCACAAATTTACACTCTATCTCACAGCATAGGAAATAAAAATCTTCCCAGTAATGCTACATGCAATTCTCCTGAAAACAGTATGGGAATATTTAAAGCGGTATATTTAATTATGTGCAATCCTTCAACTTTATGAGAATAATCTTAACTTTCTTAAAATTGAGACCAATATGTATGGATTGGGGTTCTGTTAGTTCACCTCAGTGTTGGAACATTTTATTTAAGGCAGTGTTGCATGTAGCATTACTAGGAAGATCAAAATGATTTGTCTAAATTTCAGGAGAAAAAGGGAGTTTGTGTAACATGCTAAATTTATCTTTAGAATAGTTTTCAGTTCTTGGACTCATCGCCTTTGGTTCTGGAGAGCCACAGAGCTATATTGACTATTTGGCTGTTCTGAGTTTACAGAACTTCTCCACGTAGATAACTAAAACCAGTTGTATCTATGGAAACTAGGTTTACTATTTCTGTGGTTCAGAAGATTTGGACAAAGTGTGTGCTCTACGGTAAAACGGGGCAATGGGTAATTATTATTCTAAAGTATAGTGTCATCCAATACAAGTACTAGAAATATTTAGCCATAAAGTGATCATTAATGAGGATTTAATTTATAAAAATATAGATAAAGTTTAAATAATAAGTGATTAAAACCAAAATTCCTTACAAAATTCAAAGTAAGCTTTCACTCATGAGCAAAAAGAATTTCTGCAATCATTAGGCAATATAACTTAGGATGGAAAACACTAGGGCTATTTCCCTTCTCTATATTTTATCATCAGATTTATGTCTTGCTAGAGAGAAGTATTAAGTTTTGAAGAGGACTTTAAATTTGGTTGTCCAATTTTGACGCGATAATCCAGGTTTTTATATAGTGAGATACACCCAGTGCACAATGAAATTGCCTTTGCTCATAATTTGTTCAGACAGTTGTATGACTGAACATTTTCAGGTATCTGATATCCAATTAAATTAGAAACCACTGAACAAATAGACTTATTCCAGAAATTGATGATAGTCATGTTTCATAAAATAATCATTTAGATTTTGGGTTGAACAAAATGTATTTATACCGTTTCCTTTGAAATTACGTTCCTTTTAAACCACAGGATGCATTTCTGTACTTCAGTTTAAACCTTACATACAAATAATGATCACTGTATTGGTTTCAGCCTAAAAACTAGAAACTGTCATGACATGCCAAACAAGAAAATTTAAATGCAAAAGCTTAGGTACTTATAAAACTATTGGAAGTAATGGAGAAGTAAGGAGAGAAAAAAGGCTCTGCTAGCCTCAAGAATAGCATGAAAATCCCATAAGAACGCAGATGATGGCCACAGCTACCAGCACACTGAGGGGCAGTTTCAGGGAAATATATACTCACAGGAGCCTGCTAAATTCCATGAATCAAGACACCATCCAAAGTGTAATATTATCACTGTTACTACCCTCTACCTGTCAAAAACCCAACGGAAAAAATATGACCCTTAAACACTCCTTAATATGATGCAAATATGTGACTGCATTGTTTTCAAAGATGGAATACATCTATGAATTTGTAGTTAATGTTCCTTTATAAGTGCACTTTTGATATTTTGCCTCCCAAAACATAGTCAGATTCCCACATATCATTTTTTAATAACCAGTTCTATTGCAGATATTTATGATAGCCTGGCAAGTGTGAGGTCATTAGTTTGATTCCTGGCACCCCTTAAAAATATTTTCAATAACTTTATTTGGATATTTTAAGTTTTTTTTTAATACTGTGCATTTGGATATATGTCTGAGTTGTTTATTCTGGTCCATTGTTAAGTGTTCAGTCAATTGATGCGAAGTAATTTATCCTTAGAATTATTGTAGCTTTATAATATTTTAACAGTTAACAAATCAATCTAGATCATTTCATCCTCATTTTTTCCTTCTTTACAGGAACACATTCTTAAAGTTTTTGAAAGTACAAACTTTCTATTTTTTTCCATTTTAAATAAAATAAAAATGATAAAAATGATTCAGAATTTCAAAACAAGATGCTAGGAAATTAACAATGGCTATTATATAGTGTATTGTTATCTTCAAAATAGTTGCTCAGATTATCTGATATAGGCATGCAAATTGATAAAACAGTACAAGCACAAACTGTTTCTTTCATTGAACTAATAAAACTAGTAGCAACTTTATCTTAGCTATCTTGTGTATACGTATTCCTTCCTTTTGTCATTTCCCCCCCCTGAAATTACAAACTTTTTATGTCAAGTTCTCCAAATTAAATGCATATTCCTGTGATTGTAATATAGTATACAAATATTCTATTTTAAATGTTTTAATTAAGTGATAGCTTTCTATCAATCAGGATTACATTTCCTTTTAAGTTAGGCTTATTGAGGTATTATTTACATATTATAAGTTTCCATTTTTGAGTTTATGGATAAATGAGATGAAGCAAATAGACAGAGCCATTTAACATGACCATTATCAAGATGTGGAATATTTCCACCACAGATTTAGATGATTCTGCCTTTGAAATAAACCTAACAATGCCCTGAGTTTTGTTCCTTATAATTTTGCTTTTTCTAGAAAATCATATAATTGGAATTATATAGCTGATTGTCTTTATCATCTTGCTTCTTAACTCTTACACTTTCAACATTTGTTACATATTCAGGAGGAAGTGTGTATTGGCAGTCTCTCTTTTGGTTGCAAAATATTGGTACGCCATCGTGATGCATTATAAATTGCTTATCATTTCAAAAGTTGATGTACTTTTTATGTTTCATATTCTGAGGCTGTTATTGGGAATGTTTTTATCATTATTACACTGTTAGTCTATAAAAGGAGGAATTCTATGTTTTGTTCGTCCCATAGAACATGGAACATGAATTGACACATCTTTTTTGAATAAAGGAAGAATTTCTGAAGGATTATGGTAATTAATATCTTTTACCTGAGTTTACATTGACTTTTAAACTTCGTGAACCATGTTAAATTTCCTAAGAACATATGTTACATATCCTAATTTTATTACTTTCTCAGATAATTCATCTGTGTAAAAATGTGTATCTCTTCTTTTGGTCTACCTCACTTCGTTGTTTTATCGCAATTTCAAAAATTCAATACTTTATTTGTTATGAAATTATGCAGAAATATTTAAAGAGTGTAATTTAAATCCAAATGATAATCATTTGCTTAAAAACACCTAGACTATCAATTATTTTTGCTGAGCCAGGCATGGTGGCTTACACCTGTAATCCCAGCACTTGGCAGGCTGAGGCAGGAAGATCCTTGTGGATTCAAGACCAGCCTGGGCTATAAAGTGAGCTCAAGGTGAGGCCAAAATGCATCATGAGACTCTGTCTTAAAAAACCACACACACAAAAAAATCATTTTACTTCTTTCAATACAAAGGAAATTTTTATACTACTTATTGAAATATTTTTTTCTCTATGTTTCTCTATTAGTTTATAATTTAGGGTTAAATATATATTTTAATTTAAATCATCAAAAGGGAATATCTGTTTCAATATAGTCAGCTCTGCATACCTCAGTGAAAAGGGATAAAGGAGAGGTTAGGGAAAGATCGAGACAAGGGGCTTCATTTATCTGGAGCGTGCAACTTGAGGGTCTTCCACAAGTGTGTCTCAGCGGAAACATGTGTCATAAAGCAAAACTTTGATAGAGATAGAGAGGGCAGAGGGAATCAACACCAAGGTTGTCCCAGGGACCCTCTCTCTTCCTCAGACTATCGCATGTCTTATGTGAGGCAAGAACATGGTTTAAGCGCTTCAGTCAGTACTCTTCTATCCTATCTCAGAATGTTTCACTTTATCCCACTCAGCAGTTGTTCTAGAGGATACATGGAGGACATCAGGGAAGAACTGGGTCAGTCCAAGATAGCCTGCAAACATTTTCAACATACAGATTCACAGGAAACTGACAACATAGTGTAGAGTGGTCTTGTACTTTCTTCACTCAAATGGTTCTAATGATTACATTTTATTTTAATTTTTTTATTTTTTTGAGACAGAGCCTCACGATGTAGGGCAGGCTGGCCTTGAACTCTTTTACGTAGGCCAGGGTGGCCTCAAACTCACGGTGCTCCTCTAGCCTCAGCCTCCTGAGGGCTGGGATTACAGGCGGGCACCACCATGCCCAGCTTCCAAAGGTAACATGTGAAACAACTCTAGCACAATATCAGAACCAAGAAATTGAAATTGGTCAATTGGTAAAATATACTGTGAAGGTTTTATTTAGATTTTAACAATTTTTACAATCTCTCATCTTGAAAGCTTGTAAAATATATATATATATATATATATATATATTGCTATTCCACTACTAAAGGAATGCCTTGGTGCACAATTAAGTTATACCTAGTCATCCATTGTCTTAATCCTTAGCAATAATTAACATATCCTTGGACCCTACACATTTTTTATTATAAAAATGTTACCTAAGTAGTCATTGGTAACTTTTGAGAATTTTGCCTTTTCTCATTCACTTTATTACCTTAGGAAATTTATGAAGCCAATGTTTGAAGTAAACTAATTATTTCTTTTAGAGGAAAACTTGGAGTCCTAAAAAATAAAGGAAGCTTGAATCAGATATACTTCAACAAATCCTAGATAGCTCCTAAATGGGATGTTATTGTTTTTTTTTGTTTTTGTTTTTGTTTTTGTTTTTTTGTTTTGTTTTGTTTGTTTGTTCTTTTTTTTTTTTTTTTTTTTTTTTTTTTTTTTTTTTTTTTTTTTTTTTTTTTTTTTTTTTTTTTTTTTTTTTTTTTTTTGCACCAGTGATTGAACTCATAAACTTGCACCTGCCTGGTAGGTGCTTACACCACTGAGCTAAATTCCCAGCAGAATGTTATTGCTTTTTAATTCTGTAAATTACCTTAGAAATTACTAACATGAATTTATTTAAAATATAATATTCTTATCTTCTGATCCTAAAATCACAATATTTAGTTCATATCCAGACCTGTGCAAGATTTTATGATGTATGTCCATGTTCTTTTAAAATGCTTATTTTGTTGGAAAATCAAATCTGTGTTCATAAAAACAAGCAGCTGCTTTTAAAAAACTTATGCAGTATGAAGCCTAAAGCAATACACCTGGGATCAACTGAATGAATATGACTAGGAGGTAAATTAGACTGCATTTAATATTAATGTTGGATGACAGTTCATATTATCATTACCTCTTGTGAAAACTGGTGCAAAAATCTAATTCTAAAAGAAATTGGCTTTATGATAGTTGTGGTGCATTTTATTCTTATAAGAATAATAATGCTCTGTAAAGAATTATCATCGATTAAAAATGACATCTTTATGTTAAATTCCATGACACCTAAAAAGAAACAGTCCAGTTCTTTAGATGTTAAATTTGAGACATATGTATCCTAAGAGACACTGAAGTGTTGGGGGCTTCTGCCTTTGAAAGAATCACCTGTTCCTCAAGAAAACTTTTGTGATTGCTGGAGAAGGCGGGGAAGGAGCCCAGTTTTATTTAATGTGGTGAGCAGCCTAAAAGATGGCTCTCAATGTCTCTTTCGTTCTCATGTTCATATCTTCATTGTGCCAAGGTTGGTAGGGCGAGCTTTCATTTGAACGTTGCCTCCTCTAAAACTTAGATTGAACTCTAATTGTCATTGTAACAAAATTAAGAGGCAAATGGGTAGGCTATGGGGTATGCACTCATGAATGGATTAATGCCGTTATTAGGGGAGTGGGTTTGTTATAGAAGGGTAAGTTTGAGGCCCTTTTCTCTCTCATTGTCTCACCTTCTGTGATGTTATGCAACAGCCTTCAACAGTGCTGGCTGTTCCATTTCTGTTTATTACACAGTCTGAAGTACTGTTATAGCAACACAAAGTGGACTACAGCAGGCTATGTGACTAATAGTTTAAGGCAATAGTTTTGGTACAGGATTTCAGAGATTAGGCCAGAGAAGATTTCAGCTTCTACTTAAAGTTTCCCTGTCTCTGTCTCTGTTTCTGTCTCTGTGTCTGCCCCTCCATCTCTCTCTGTCAAAGGAATCTGACTGAACTTGCATAGATAACTAATGGAGAAATTGAGGTCTTCAACCAACACCCAGTGAATAACGGAAGCTTATTAACAGCTACACACATGATCTTGGAAGAAACTTCCAGGTTCCGGTGACCATTTGAATACAACTTCATGAATTATCTTGAACTTGAATGATTCGTTTACTGCTCCTAGATATATGAACCACGGGAGCTCTCTTATAATAAATACATGCAGTTTTATCTTCTAAATTTGCAAATCATGTATTAAGTAGTAGCTGATCAGTGTTTAGAAACTAATACATGATTAATACAGTTTTTCATACCAAAAATGGAAAAAGGCATTGGGCAGAATCTGAAAATTCTGCAAGGATTCTGAGAAATGGTGGTGACAACTTTAACTTTGAACAGATTAGTCATAGAGTTTTCGACAAGCACTTTTAAGAGTTGAACAGAAAGTGAAAAATTCTTTTTAAATACTGTAGGAAACGAGTTCCATGTTAATGAGATAGAGAACATCAAGCACTCCACTGTTTACAGTAATACAGAAGGTAGGAAATGTATCTAAAATGTAGTTAAAAATACATCAAGCCACTGTGCTAACAGTGTGCCTTGTTTCTTCTGACTGCAGTAATAAGGCTTAAGCAGACAATAAAGAGCAAAAGTAATGCTATTAAGATATGCAAACTAGGACCTACTGGTATTAACTATTCATAGTCTCATCACATCACACACAGTGCTAAAGTTTGAAAGTGGTTTCCGATCAAAGATCATTTCCATCTGCGGGACGGTCTCAGGGAACTGTGATGTGAAGACACAGCTGAATGTGTGACTGTAAAATCCCTTGTGAATTCAGAAGCATCGGAGATGTGGTCTCCATGTACTCTTCTGGCAAAAGTCTCTCAAAAAGAGTAAAGGCAGGCCTAAAAGACTTTCTCAGCAATTAAAATTGAAACTGGAATTGTAATACTGTTTTCATTAGGTAACAAGAGAACACGGGGAAACATTTTGACTGGCTTTAGTATGTTGTGGCATACAAAAAAACGCATTCTTGCTTAATTCCAGCAAAGACCATATTCACTTGGGAGTGAGCACGAAATGTCAGGAATATGATCCATTCTTTTTTTTTTTTTTTTTTTTTTTTTTTTGTGGTACCGGGGTTCGAGCTCACAACCTCGTGCCTGCCTGACAGATGCGTAAGCCGCTGAACCAAACTCCCGGCCCCGGTTTTTTGAGGCAGGGTCACACTGTGTAGCTCAGGCCGGCCTTGCGCTCACGTTGTAGCCCAAGCCGGCCTCGAACTCACAACGCTCCTCCTACCTCAGCCTCCCGAGTGCTGGGATTAAAGGCGTGCGCCACCACGCCCGGCTTATGATCCATTCTTGCAAAACTTTTGCTCACACATTGAACACTTACTAGGCTTGCTTTAATAGTCACTAATGTGACTCCCTCCTCTCCTCTCCCATCTTTCTTACTCTATTCATTTTTCGTAAATCTATTCATAGTTTTTCCATTGGATGCTTTTAAAATGTTACTTAAAGCTGAGGGTGTATCTCAGTGGTACTGGACTTCTTGGCATGCAGAAGGCTCTGAGTTCAAGGAACTATGTTTATATGTTTTGCTAAGAAATGAAAAATGGTGGAAGTTTTAATTCTAAGGAAAATTTCTTTTTAGAAACTATGAGGAATGGTACTACTTAACTCATAAAAGTCAACATATTCGCAAAGTTATAATAATAGTGAAAAGAAATGTAACCATATTAACATAATAGTATTATATTTTGTACTGATACAAAATATAGTAGTCACAACAGTTATAGTCACAATAATATACACAGTTATATAGTTATAATGATTACACTACACATATTCATCCAAATAGACAATTGCATACTTACAGTAGTGTGTAATATTTCTAAAAGACATTGCTGTAGTGAGGTAAGTACTGATCATGATTTAATTTGAAATATTGTGAAATTGCTAAATTGGAGAGAATATGAGAGGAGATGGTGTAGAATTGGGGCTTGAGAATAAAATTTGTAATTGTCATACAAAAAAATGAAGACACTGCGACAAAAACACCAAATGATAAGGTGTTGAATACAAAACTATGGAGATAAATACCAAAACGTAAGTTAAAAAATAAAAAAAAAATTTTCCTCTAGAATTAACTAAAATTTAAAGTTGGTGGCATAAAATGTATTTTTAATTTCTAAGGTTTTAGGGTTGGGGATTTAGTTCAGTGGCCTAAGCACCTGCCTGGCAGATGTGAGCATGTAAGTTCCATCCCAAGTACCAAAAACAACAACAACAGCAACAGCAACAACAAAAAACTTTCTAAGGTTTTTATTATTTGATAATTTAGCTGCTTATATTTTGGCCTACAAAAATAAAGTTTGAAGAATGAGACACATCTGAAAATTAAGCAGAATCTTCACTTACTTAACGTCTTTGTTTATTTTATTTATTTATTTATTTTTGTGGCACCAGGGATCGAACTCACAACCTCATACCTGCCAGGCAGGCGCTTAAGGCACTGAGCCAAACTCCCAGCCCTAGTTTTTTGAGGCAAGGTCACACTATGTAGTTCAGACAGGCCTTGAGCTCATGTTGTAGCCCAAGCCGGCCTCAAATTCACAACTCTCCGTCTACCTCAGTTTCCTGAGTGCTGGGATTAAAGGTGTGCACCACCACATCCAGCTACTGAACGTATTTGTATCATGAAAATTTTATTCCTACTATGTTGAAACAAAAAAAAGAAGCTTGAAAATTTCTTTTTCATTGCTATATGTATTAAATTATAAAATTTCCTTTTTGTGCTATTTTATACAATGTTTACTGGGTATGGAGTTGTATGGTTTCCTTGTGAAATGTTTATGAGGTAATGTTTATGAGGTAAATAGCATAATACTGGAGTGAGCATAATACTAACTTACTATAAGTACATTATCTTGAGGTGATGATATTATTATTGTGGTTCATTCACATTAGTAACAGCATTTGATTTGGTTTTTTTTGTTTGTTTGTTTTTGTTTTTTTTTTTTTTTTGCGGCACCGGGGATTGAACTCACAGCCTCGCGCCTGCCAGGGCAGGTGCTTAAGCCACTGAGCCAAACTCCCGGCCCTAACAGCATTTGATTTAAAAGATGAAATATGAATGACTCGATGAGTAAATCAAACTGATTTAAAAAATAAGGAATAAACTATATTAGTGTTACAGATAAATCTCAGTTCATGTTTATTGAAAATAAATAATATGTGCAGATAATTTTTGTAAAATTGGCAAAAAATTGTGCATTTATATTTTGATTTAATAACTTTTGAGAAAAGAAAAACGAAAAGTTTCAAAATCATTTATAGTTTTCAAATTTGGTTTTGTTTTCTGGTCATAAATAAAAGAAAAAGCATAGATTAATATATTTTTGCTTCTACTAATGAAAAATAAAAAGTCTATGATTCAAAATATATTAAATACCATAAAAAAGAATCAATTAAATCGTATTTATTTTGACTTCTTCATATTTAGTGGTTCTTAAATGTGTGTTCGTGTTACTCATTTTTTTTTTTTTTTTTTTTTTTTTTTTTTTTTTTTTTTTTTTTTTTTTTTTT
>RJWM01031929.1:0-21638 GCA_004363535.1 Dasyprocta punctata | reverse complement strand
CAATGTATTAGCTTTTACATTTTAAAAGTCCACATCAATATAGGCACATGCCTGTGATCCCAGCGCTCGGGAGGCTGAAGCAGGAGGATGGAAGGATCAAGGCCTACCTGGGCCATTTACCAAGAACCTGTCTCAAAATAAAATAATAAAATAAAAAGGGCTGAGAAAGTAGCTCAGCAGTAGAACACTTTCCTAGCATGTGTGAAGGCCTGGATTCAATCTCCAGTACTACAAAAAAAAAAAAAAAAAAAATCTAAGCCTATCATTCTATGCTTAAAAGATTTGGTTATGTGACTTGTATAATCTGTTCCATAAACGTGAGGTACAAGCATGATCCTCTTTAGTGATTTTTCTAGTTAATCACTTGAGCTCCCAGCTCCCCAGGTAATATACAGCTTCGTTATCTTAGGCCTGGGTTTCCTAGAAACACAGCCTGAGCTGGATAAGCGCTAGTGGTTATTGCAGGGGTCTCACTGTGCTCTGACTGTTTTGCTGCACCTTGCCTGGCAGGCCTAGCTATAATACAGTTTTCCAGAAAAAGGCTGAGGACTGGTTTTTCCTCCCAAGGAGGCCCAGGGTTTCTCATGCAAATTGCTTTACTCAATGACAAGCACTAAGTACCTGGGACCTCAGAGTGGGGTTTGATGCAGTCACAAAACTTTCTTTTATGCCAGGGGTCAAAAACTCAAATACCTCTGGGAGCCAGAAGACAGAGCAGCTACCACTCAGCAAGAGTCAAGTATTACCAAACAGGAATTTGGCATTACCATTGTTAGATCTTTCCATTTGTTTTTTAGGAGGAAGTAAGAATCTTAGTTTTATACAAAATATTTTAAACTGTTAACCTTATTTTAAAAAGGGAAGAGCAAAACCAAACCTTATCTGGCCCAGGAGCTGTCAGTTTGGGAATGCGGTTTGACTCCCTAATCCCAGAACAATAGGGGGGCCACTTGCCCTACATTTGCATAACTATAGAGGCCAAGGCAATGAGTGGAAATGGAACAAAGATCAGCTGTGAACCCATTACAGAGGGTTCACGACCTCAAAATAAAGTCTAACATTTAGCAAGGACAGTGCCATCTTCCTGACCTAGCTTCTCCTCTCCCCCTCCTTACTTCTTTTCCCAGCCTCCCGACCCTGGGACCCACCTTAGGGCCTGGTGTTTATAGGCTGTCTATGCCAAGGCCCCTCCTCTGCCAATTGTCAGTGGACACTACTGCCATCATGCTACCCTGCGAGACAGGACTCAAACACCCCTCTTCCTGGCAGCCTTCCTCGCCCACAGCTCTGCTTTCTCTTCTGTTTGCCACCCCGTCCCTTTCTGAGCAGTCACTCCACTATCCTAATCTAGTCTTTAAGTGCCTGCAACCCTCTGTATTCAACCCTTCTAGAGCAGGAACTGGGGTTCACTAGCCTCTGTACCCCCGTGGTCTCAGAGTACCTGACACTTTAAATGGAAATTGTAGGAAAAGGACCAAGACGAAAAACAATGGCCTTGACCACTGCCTTTCACAGGCTAGAAATCCATTTGTGAAAAACTGGCTTTTTTTTTTCCGATACAGGGCCTTGCTATGTAATTCAAACTGGCCTCGAGCTCCCCAAATACTCAGGCCTCAGTTTCCCCAGTGCTGGGATTACAGGTGTGCGCCACGGTCCTGCCTAAAACCGGCAATTTTAAGAAGCTAAATTGCAATTTGATGTTTATAAAATGGGGCTCTGCATATTTTAATTGAAAAGAATAAAAATCTAAAACTCAGCTGTGGGTGTAGGGTTAGGGTTAGGCTTTGAGAGAGGATTCTAGAACTAGAAAGTGGCCGAAGTGACTCGCGCTAGCTTTTCTTAAGCACGTCAAGGGCTCCCTGAAAGTCAGCGGAGTCGTGGCGGGTGGCTGTCTGCGGCGGTGGGCAGGCTGGTGGGGGTGGTAGGGAGGAGGAACCGTTCCTCTGAATGAAACTGCAGTTTCCGCAAGGCAGCGCTCCGCTGCAGGAGCGCGAGCAGGCATAGTGCAAGGACCCTTGCATAATCCATTCTTAAATCGTCTGAGGCTGGTACATTGTAAATTGAAACTGGAGGCAAACCCTGAGCAGTTATATTTTCTCAGAATGTTTCCTTCCCAGCCCAGTCAATGATTTCCTGCTTTCGGTCCCACCCCCAACGCACGCACCCACCCGGTTTTGGAGAGACCTCTGCGTAGACACCGAGCCTCTTCCCTACCTGAAGTGGAGACCTCAGGAAGCAGCGGGGCTGGCGTTTCATTCATAATACATGAATTCAGGGGAGGAGGGAGGCGGGGGGCTGAGGCCTTTCATCTCGGCCATTTCAAATCCCGGCACTGAGTTGAGCGGGAAGAGGACCTGAGAGTGAACAGCCCCGGGATGGAGCCTTGCACGATAACGGTACAGGCGAGCGCGTCGGCGGCCCGCCCGCCGGCTATTTATACCGAGCGGATTATGCAATCGCGCCCAGCCATTCATGCCCGGCAGGGACGCTGCGCGCCACCACTCCGGGCGTCGGGTCACTTTCTAAGTTTGCATCATCCCCTTCATTGCCAGGCAGCTTGGGTTTCCATCGCTGCCAGCGGGCCTGGGGGAGGGGGAGACAGCTGGGCTATAAACTCACTTGGCACACACCGGCACACGCGACCGCTTACTTCAACGTAATCGTAAAGGCAGCAGAGCGCCCCGGGCGTGGTGGCCGAGCTGCGCGCAGGGGCCGGCCGGGCAGACCGGAAGGAACTGATAAAACGAGCGCTAATGACACCCCTCCCGCCCGCGTCGGAAGTGTCCTCGCAGCGCCGGTCATTGAGAAATACCGAAGGGGCAGTGTGGGGGTGAGGCGAGGACAAGGCAGGCGCAGCTGCGCGCGCGTCGTGGGGCGGGGAACGCGGGGCGCGGCGGTGGGGGCGCTGCCCGCCCGGCGGCCTCAGCCTTGGGCCTCAGCGAGTCCGGCCCGATCCCCCTCGTCCCTGGGGGGCGGCGAATGAAGGATCCGATCCCACCCTCACCCCGCACTCCACCCCCGGGGAACCCTTCATTCCCAGCCCTACCGGACCCCGGCGGGAGAGAGGGCCACGAAGGACCCCAGAGAGAAAGTGGACTGCAGGGAAGGCTAAAATGTCCGCTGCTCTCAGCGCCCGTGCGGGGCGGTAGGGGGCGAGGGCCGCAGCCAGCTTCCGAGTGAAACAGGACCTGCGGGTCTACTGAGCATGTCCGGCCCGCCGCCCGCCGGGGAGGGTCGCTCCGGCTCCGCGCGCCGGGCTTTCCCGGGCGCCGGTGGGAAGGACCAAGCTGCGGGGGTCCCCCTCCCCGAACTCAGGATTGGAAAGCCGGAAGGTGGGGCCCGTGGGGGCTCGTCTAGGTGTGCGTGAAGTTGTGAGCAGATTGATACTACTTCCGAAGCTGTACCACCTTCTTGGACTCGAAACTCTGGATTAGATCGTGTTCAGAGCTGCCTGACCCTGGTTTGCTGGAAGCAGGGAGGAACAGTGATGCGGGTCCTTAACTCCTTCAGCAGTGTCTATAAATTAAAGCTCTAAATCGGTGATACGCTAAGTTCCAGAAACGGAAAGTCCGGTGGACTTTGATAACACTATGGTATTCAGATCAATAAACATCTCAGTCATTCAATGAGTATCTTCATTTATTCTAGGGAGATGCACGAATCAGACTGGCCTCAACCACAGTTAATCAAGAAGCGAACCCATAATAACATTGCCATAAAAGGCCCCGTCTGCATACTCAACAAAACAGAAAAGAATCGAAAGGCTTTATTTAAAATTTTAAGGGAATGTGAAGGAGAAGGATCGGTGCATTTGGTAATCCAGGTGACCGAAGAGAGGAAAAAGTTGCCCTGGTCTTGTCTCTATGGTATCTTTACACCCCATTTCATCTTCCAGCAGCTCTATGTTGTGGATATTATTCTGAGAAAGTAGAGACTAAACTCATGGCTAAAAAAATCAAAGGCTCAAATAAACTTGGTGCGTAACATTAAAAAGGCAAAATCAAAGTCCCTGCCCAAGATACCCCAGCTGGCACCTGGCACCAGGAAATCCCAGTGGGGGTTTTGTGATTTTTGGACCTTAAAATGTTTTTCATTTTGCCCTGGGCTGCCTGGTCCACTGGCTCAGCTAGTCCGGCACTGTTAGACAGCTGGCTGAGTGATGATACGGAGTCAGCAGGCTCAAGGAGCTTGCCTACCTGTAGAAATTAATAACCACCACACCTGCCACCTTGTCCTTTGTGCACTCTGACACTGGAGGGTGGAGCCCAAGTGGTGCCCATAGGGTGGGTAATTTTGGTGGGGGCGGGGCACCGGGGTCGGACTCTCAACCTCGCGCCTGACAGACAGGCGCCTAAGCAACTGAGCCAAACTCCTGGCCCTAGTTTTTTGAGACAGGGTCGCACCACTATGTAGCTCAGGCCAGTCTTGTGCTCACGTGGTAGCCCAAACTGGCCTCGAACTCACAACGCTCCGCCTACCTCAATCTCCCGAGTGCTGGGATTAAAGGCATGCACCACCACGCCAGGCTTTAGGGTGGGTAATTTTGACAGGAATAAAATATCTGTGTTCCTGGAAATTCAGGAATGACTGAGAGTAAGATGTCTTTTAACACCCCCTTGGAGAAGAACGGCCATAGGTGAGAACTGGGTAGTCATGGGATTTAGAGAACCTTCAGGTTTTGCCTTTATCTAAGTGCTTTCTCTTAAGACTTTCGTGTTCTCAAAAACTGAAAAACTGAGCTAGGTCTAGTGGTGCATGACTGTAATCCCAGCACACTGAGGCTGAGGCAGGAGGATTGAAAATTCTAGCCTACCCTAGGCAATTACTTAGTGAAACCCTGTCTAAAAACAAACAAAAGAAGCGAAAGAAAAAACCAAAACAAACAAAAAAACTAGAAATATAGTTCGATACAAGGGTCTTGGGTTCCATCAATGGTACCAGGAAAAATGAAAAAAATTTGAGAAAGACAAAGTTGACTTTGTTATTCCTGTGAATTGATAAAAAAAAAAAAACCTTACTCAAGAGTCTGAGGTCTGCTAGGAGAAAAAACCAGAAAGCAGGTGTTCCACTCAGTTTGGTGCTCTCCTTACCACACATCACCAGCACCCAGCATCAAAGGGACTGAGCTCAATCCCCCTCCACAAAGATCTTGGTTGTGATAAGCACAAAGCCCAGGGTAAACCACCAGTTTCTTCCTGACTCAAGGTGAAACTCTTATCTTTGGAGCACTTACAAACTCTCCATATGCACGGCCCTTTTAGGTAGATTATATTTCAGACAAATGCTTAATCTAGTTTGTTTTGCTTAATGGCTCCTATTTAATTAAAATCTTGGTTGGTTGTCTGTGGAAAAGTCTACTATGCTTGGAAACCAGGAAGGGGAAGGGACTATGGGCCTTGCTCCCTGGCAGGACCCCAGAAGGAAATACCCAATTGCTATGTAATTTGTGGGACCAAGTGCAAAATGAAAATGCAGAATTCTTTGCTCAAAAATGAGACAGGATTTCAAGACTGCAAGAGCAGAGCATGAAACCAAGGACAGATCCCTAGCAACTGCGCCAGTTTCACGTCCAGGAAGTACTTCTCTCCACTGTCCTGACCATGCTGCTTTGCAGAGCAGAGACCTACCCCCGAAGCCTCCAGCAGGTCCCAGGACAGATAAGTTAAGGCCATCGGGTGAGCTGATGAGGGCATCCCTTATTTCTCTGTGCCAAAGCCCACAGAGCTGGCAACCTCTGGCCAGTATCTGTGGCTTTTAAAGGCCTGAGACAAGGTCTATCCTTCATTTACAGAAGAGATTTATTGGATATTTAAGCAATATTTTGAGGTTACCTTTTAAGGCCATCGTTTCCAGTGAAACGCAAACGTCTCTGAGCTGTGTTGGGTTTGCCTTTTATTTTTCAATGCACAAACAGCGATTCTTTAAAAATGCCCGCTCTTCTACCAAGACACAAAAGATCACAAGATTCACGCGAAACTGAAAAGCCTCTGCCATTCAGAACCTTGGCGAAGTCTAACTCCCTCCCTCCCTTCCTCCTTCCCTCCTTCCTTTTCTGGTAGAGTTGGGGTGGAGAGGCCAGCCGCTGCCACCTGCGCCACCCCCACCCTCGCACCCGCGAGGTGGGGGTTGTTCCTCGGAGCACTATTAGCCCTCCCGCTGTTCACCTCCGCCACCTCCCTTGAGCTCCCCACCTCCGCCCCCTCCCTCGGTTTTCAATCCTAGGGTTTGGAAAGAGGGAGGGGACCGAACGGGAGCCAGATGTGTTCGAGTCCCCCCCACTCCCGCCTCCTCCCTCTTCTTGGGCTTCCTAAAACCCGGAGCTCTGAGCGGGTAGGATTCGGAGTCAAACAGACGCGGGGCAAAACAACTCCGATCCGCGACTCCTCCGGGACTGGCAGCCGGGAGGGAGGGAGAAAGGAAGCCGGGCATGCTCAGTAGGCGGGACAAAGTTTTTTTTTTTTAATTTTTTTCCTCTCTCTTTTATTTATTTTTTTTTTCCGGTCGCAAGTAGGAAGCTTTTTGCACTCCACCACCTCTGGCCGCTGGGAAGACGTCATCGCTTCCGCCCTACTTCCTCCTCCTGTTGGCGGCGGTGAGAATCCAATATGGAGTAAATCGGTGGAGTCTAGAGATGGGGCTCGGACGGGGCACCCTGCACCGCCTCCAAGGCGTACCTCCCCCTGCAGCCGACCGCTCCCCGGAACCGTGATTGGCCCGCCCCCCCCCTCCGGGGGCGACCCCGGACCCAGCCCCTGCCCGTGGCCGGCCCTCCTCCTCCTCCTCCTCCTCCTCCTTCTCCTCCTCCTTCTCCTCCCCGTAGCGGCAGCCCCGCCGCTCCGAGGCGCGCTTGTTTTTCTCCTGCTCTCCCCCACCGCGGTCCCAGGTCCCAGTGTCGCCCTCCGCGCGCTCAGAGCCCGGAGCCTCCGCCCGTAGGGCCCGCGGCGCTCACTCTCCCCCGCGGAGCTCGTGCACCCCTTCCCCAAACCTCGCCCGGCGCTCGGGTCGCCCCGCTTCCCCTTCTGCTGCGGCGCCCCTTCATCTCCAGTACCCCCCACCCCCACCAAATCAGGCGATCTTCGGAGATGTGAAGAAGGGGGGACGAGCGCACAGGAAGATGAAGGGAGCAAAGCTGCCCGCCGTGGGACAGGCGTCTAGGTGAACAAGAAAATGACCGAAGAAACACACCCGGACGAGTAAGTTCCACCGCAGGGAGGGACAGCGTGGGGGCCGCAGCTACGGACGCGGGCGGGGATTCGGGTGAACTTGGCGTGGGGTGCAGCGACTCGCTGACCTGTCGGGTTGGGGCGCGAGATTTTCCTCCTTGTCGGGATAAGGAGGGGGCATCGGGCTGCCGGGGCCCCGCACGCCTTGGGCCAGTGGTGGCTGCGGGGTCCAAGGGCGCGCGGGTGACCTCGGGGCGGTCCTAGCTCCCTCCCGGGGGACACTCACATTCTCGTCCGTCAGAGCGGAAGATCTGACACCCCCCCACACTTCGGCTTCTCGGGGGCGACGGGTTTTTTTCGTGGTGACTTTGGCACTTCGGCCCCGCCGCTGGCCCTGCGGTCCTTTCCCGAGCCCACTGGGGCCCAGGCTCCGCCATTTCGTTTTCTTGAATCACTCTCATTTGCATACCACATTTTCATTCATAAAAACGCGGCGGAGCGAGGGGAAGACTGGCGCGGGCAGCGCGGGGGTCTGGTGCGCCGGGGTCCGCGCGCTGGCTGGTGCTCTGGAGCTGCTGGAGGGGACCCGCGGCGCTAGAGAGTGCACGCGCCTGTGGGCCGGCACACTAGCCCCGCAGGGTCGGAGCAGCTCGGGGGGCGGACCCGAAGCATGTGCGGCGGGGGCGGGCGGGAGCGTGCCGGGCAGCGCGCTGTCTGAGATCTTGTGTGTTCGCGCGCTCGCGTGTGCGCGTGCACGCGCGTGTGCCCGGCCTGAGGGGAACAATGCTATGGGCGCTCCACCCGAGTGCCTCCCGGGCCGCCTGGCTGGGCACCAGTGCTTGTCGCCGTCCCCTGGCCAGGGTGCAGCTCTCTCTCGCCTCGCAATCGCTAGGTTGGGTTTGGCTTTTGTCGCCTAGACCGGGGGCATTTCCCCCTTGAGGGCGCGACGGGGGCGGGGCCGCAGGGCCCGGCGCCTAGGATCTCCGGCCTGAGGTGTTGGTGCTGTCCCCCGCACGGCCACTGCTGCCGCCGCTGCTAGTACCTATGCCCGCCACCAGGCACATTTTTTTTTTTTTTTTTGTGAATAAGACGCTCTCCTTTATTGTCACATGATATCCCTCCTCCTCTACACATTCATAAATCCGAAGCGGGGCTGCTTCCATTCAGAGCTGCCATTAGCCAAGGTAGCTGCTGCGCCCGCTCGGTCGGCAAGCCGTGGGGATGTGGAGGGAACCCTGCGAGGGTCGGAGCCGGAGAGTGGGGGCTGAGGGCCACCGGCTTCAAGCACCCTGTGTTTTTTTTTGCCCTCCTGCGCCCCCCACCCCAACGTCGAGACTCAATAGTGCAGTGAGGGGAAGTGACTCAGGGCTGGGCAACCGGGAGGCTTGAAGGTCTTCTTTTGCAGCAGGTGACAGAATGCAGTGCTGTACTCTTAAGAAATCTGACTTCTTTTTAAATGCTCTTTATTCTTTGGCGTCTGTTGCCTGGCTGGATCGGAGGGACCTGATGTTGCGGAAGGGGAATTCCTTCCTGTGGGTCTCCAGGGAGCCTTGACTATGGTAACCCCAGATCTGCCAGTGTGTGCCGGTGCGCAAGTCGGGTGACACACTATTTTAGACATCTGGCTTTGCTTTCATATACCCATCTTGAAATGGTAAAGTGAATAAAAGTTCTGCCTTTAGTGCTGAAATACAAAGAAGGAATGTACTGCTCGGCCTTGCCCCTTTTGATTGTGACCTGTAAACAGGTATTTTTCTGGGTCCTGTTTGTACCTGCACACATGAGCAGGAGGCATAGTGGACAGTGGTATGCTCTGGACTTGGGGTTTTTGAAGAGGTTTGGCTACTCTTCATCCGGTTTCTTGGCTCCATCCCTTGAGAGTGCAGATCTGGCCTGTCCCTTTACTCAGCAGCAGGTCATCTTTGCATCCTAGCCGTCTGCTCTCCCAAGCAAAAGGATTTCAGGTAGGATTTCACCGTAAGAAATCTATATCCATTCTAGGCTTTAGGAACAAGTTCTGCATCATCTACTCTAGTGCTTAAATCACCTGGCTGAGACAAGACAATGAATCTGGTTTAAGTGAGAGAAATAGAAAGCCTGGGGGCCTTGACCACTGCAGAAATGGCCTTCTGGGAGTTACTTTTAACGTGATGACCTTGGATTAAATATAAAATGCCCAGGAAGAAAGCAGCTGTATGGGTGGTAACCCACCAACCATCGCAGTCACTGTCCCTCATGTTGTTCAAGGCTCATCTGTAACAACCCATTTGAAAATTTTCTTTGAAATGTTAGTGCCAGGAAGGTTTCTCTTTTTCTGAATTACAGAGCTTGTCATGCTTGCTTTTTCCTTGTTGCTGGGGGTGGGGCACACTGGAAATGTAAAGTACGGTACAATTATTACTCAATTGTGGTGGCCATCTTAGCCTAGGGTTTTGCTAGATTTATTTACCCTTCGGCTGTATGAGTTTTGATCTTGTTTTCTCTTTTAATGGTTTTAAATTTGAGGTCCCTCATGCACTTTTTGGAAGTAGGCAGGGTGTGTTACTGATAAAGAAAATTGGTGACAGCAAACAGCAGTCTGGAGACTTAGAGGAAATAGTGTATTTGTACCATAGCTAAAATAGATTTTTTTAAACCATGCTAGGAATCAAATCCAGGAGGCCTTGTGCATGAAGGACAAGCACTTAACCCCAGGCTACATCCCCAGCTCCTAAAATAGATTTTCTTGATATTGTACAGTATAGTCAGTGTTTTTATTAAATGATTCAGCTATTTAAATACCTGTCACATTTAGCATCAGTGCAGTAAATTAAGGTCAGGTCAATTAAAAAAATAACAATTTGTCTCCTAATGTTATTTTTTATGTCAATTCAGAACTATATTATGTATGGTAATATAGGAAATCTTGTGTGGCTTGGTTGTTGGTCCCAAAAGATAATTTCTTTTTTTTCTTTCTTTCTGGCACTGGGGATTGAACTCACAACCTCATGCCTGCCAGGCAGACGCTTAAGCCACTGAGCCAAACTCCCAGCCCTAGTGTTTTGAGGCAGGGTCACACTATGTAGTTCAGGCCGGCCTTTCGCGCGCGTTGTAGCCCAATCTAGCCTCAAACTCACAACGCTTCTCCTACCTCAGCCTCCCGAGTGCTGGGATTAAAGGCGTGTGCCACCACGCCCAGCTAAGATAATTTCCATATAGAAAGTACGTACACTGACTGTTCTCCTTTGATCTCACTTCAGAAAGAAATTCATCTTGCCAGGCCTGGTGGTGCATGCTTGTAGACACAGCACTCTGGAAACTGAGGCAGGAGGATTGCTCCCAAGTTCAGAGCCAACCTGGGCTACCTAGTGAGTTCAAGGCCAGCCTGAACTACATTTTGAGACTATCTCAAAAAACAAAAACAAAACAAAAAAGAAATGAAATGAAATGCATCTTACTTTGCTACACGTATTTTTTTTATTTTTATGATTTAAAAAGTTGAGGCAGTAATGGAATGCTTACCTAGCATGTGCCAAGCCTTTGTTCAATCCCCAGCATCGCATATTCAATTACACAAGTAAAGTGCGATCTATTGTAAGTAGGTTTTTGTTTTTGTTTGTTTTTGAGGCAGGGTCTCACTCAGTGATCCTCCTGAGTGCTGGGATTATAAGTATGCGCCACCATGCCCATCTTGTAAGTAGTGTTTTATATGTAGGACTAGGAAAAAAATTTTTTAACTTTAGAAATTTTATCTATCTTTAAAACATTTGATTTTGGCTGCAAATACTTTGAAAATATGGGGCTGCTTTTTTTCTTTCTTTCTTTCTTTCTTTCCACTAGGAGTTGAAGTCTGGACCTTTGCACTGAGCTACACCCCTACTGCCCTTTCAAAAAATATTTATTTTCTTTTTTTAAGTTTTGAGACAAGATCTCACTAAATTGGCCAGGTTAGGTTCAAACTGGCAATCCTGCTGTCTCAGACTCCCAGAGTGCTGGGATTACAGGTGTGCCACCATGCCAGCTTCAGCTTTCTCTTTTGCTCTCATGAACTCTTCTCTGTAACCTGCTTTTTGCCAAGAATGGATTAGCATCTTTGCCCTCAGTCATGTTTCTCCTATTGCTGAAAGATTCTCTCTTTAAAAAAAAAAAGGCTTAAATATTTTAGCTGAACTATTTTAGAGACATTATAAACATCCAGATTCTTATACATGAATACTTGAGCTTACTTCTTAAAAGACAAAAAGGCCTTTCTATGAAACCACAGTACCATTATTGAACTTTACGAAATTAAGGAATAATTTTCTGACGCCATTATTACTCAGCCTGAATTATCTGAAAAATGTCTTCTTTAGTTACTCAGCACGAGACCAATCAAACACCCTGAGTTAATTGCGTTTGTAACATACACTTGGAGCACACAGCTTTGCCCTTTGTTCAGTTCATAACCTAAGGAGTCGCTTACTGAGCTCACCTTGGTGTTATGCAAGTGAATAGAACAGGAGAGAATCCTCCCTATTGCCCTGGAACTGCTGAGAGGATTCAGTGAGATAGCTTATGTGAGGGCACAGTGCAGTGCCCACTGAGTAAAATAGGTGTCCCGTGTGGCCTTGTACAGTGCTGAGACTGTGTCTCACAGAATCTGCTTGTGAACTTGCAGATAGTGACCTGAAGGAGGTGTTACCCATTTAACTGGCGAGGAAGCGTAAACTTCCTTGCCCAAGACAGCAAATGCTTTTTTATAGCACTTTAGTGATTTAGTTTCTCAGCAGTCTGTGTGTGTGTGTGTGTGTTTGAGACAGGGTCTTAAGTATGTAGTTCAGGCTGGCCTCAAACTGAAAGTGATCTTTCTGCCTCAGCCTCCCGGGCACAGGGGACTACAGGCATGTGCCAGCATCCCTGGCCCTTTCTCAGAAGCAGTCTTGTGACATAGATGGTCTTATTTTTATCCCCTGTTTATAGTTGGGTAGACTGAGGTGCAGGCGGTTGAGTTAGCCATTAATTATTGAAGGAGCTGGGAATTGAGCATCCTAGAATCCTGGTTAGGAAGAATTCTGTGTCCCAAACTCTAGGGCCACACCTACTAGGCAGGAGCTCTCCTATGGTACTGAGCTACATGCCCAGCCCTGGCCTTAGTCACTCTTGACCGTAGCACTCCCATCCTTTCTAGCCAGTCATGCTGTCCGTTTGTAATTTTTCTAAATTGGCTACACTGTCATTGCCTTGATTTTTCTGACGTATCTTCTCCAAAAGTGCTGTAAGGAATGAAGCGCATACTGAATTAAAGTGGTTTTAAATAAATTTGGGGCCAGGTGTAGTGGGGTGTGTCTGTATTCCCAGCACTCAGGAGGCTGAAGCAGAAGGATCATTAAGCTCAAGGCTAGCCTGAATACATAGTGAGACCCGAACTCAAATAAAATAAAACATATAAATTTGGGGTTGAGTATTCTGTGATCCACCTCAAGACTATGGGGCAGGGTAGGGGAAATTCAGAATTAGTTATTACTAGAGTACTTAATTACATTAATTGAAATAACAGTTGTAGGAATGAAGCCCACTATAAATACTGATCCATTGTCTTTGCTTAGTTTTTAAAAGGAGCGTGTTTCTATTTTACACAGGTAGAATCCTTTAATGTTAAAAATGTGGAATTGACTGCAGAACTGAAATCTTGGCCCATTCGTTAGAAAATCCTGAAAACGAGACAAAACAAAAAGTCTTGGACAGGCTTAGGGAGCTTGCAAGCCAGGCCTTGCCGTTGTGTCAAGTTGAGTGGCTACTGCAAGCGGCACCGACCCCTCGGTAGTAGACCTGTAACTAACCTCCAACTGCTGGTGGCTGTCTGAATTTCTTTTCGTGAGGACGTTAGCAGGTCCCTTCTGCTTTCCAGTTTCTTTAAGCAATAAAATATGTATGTATAAAAGCGAAACCATAGAAATACCCCAAAAAAGGGGGCTGGAGATATAGCTCAGCGGCACAGTGCCTGCCTGGCAAGCGCAAGGTCCTGAGTTAATTGCCGTTACAAAAAACAAAACAAAATAAAACAAAACAAAAAATCCTTCCCTAACCTTCTGCAGGTACAGTTCTGCTTGTTCTTCCAGCCAGCTCTGAGCCATTCACTTTGGGAAGTCCTCCGTGACATTTCCCACCCCGGCCCTACTCTGCAGGTCTAAACTGATAACTCTTTGTAGTATTTTCCTCCTGCACTGTATACCAGTTCTTACTGTTTGGAGTTCATCCTAGTACCCAGCTGGATTCTGGGGCTTTTTTTTTTTTTTTTTTTAATTCCTAGTTACCTCTCAACTTGGAGGGGACCTAAAGTGTCATTATGTAGTGTAGGCTGGCCTTGAACTTGCTTTTGTAGCCCAGGCTGCCTCTGTCTAGTGCTGGCATTATAGGCATGTGGCACCTTGTACCTTTCAACTTCTTGGCTTTGTAGTTGTTGTTCCAGTACCATTGGATACATTGTGGTTGCTTGATAGCCACTGAAAAAAAAATAATGGATTTAATTATTTTCAAATGTTGTTTGACTCCTGTAAACTAATGCAATAATTATAATCATGACATTTAGTTAACATAGGATATGTGGAGACCTCCTGAGAAACCGTATTCGAGGGAAGGCCTTGGTGTGTTTCATGGAACTGGTGAGCCGGTAGAACTTACCTTTTAGTGGGGATCCATCACTGGCAATTCAAAACCATTTCGATTCCTGTCCTTGTTGTGGGAACTTCAAGTAGATCTTGAACACAGTCTAACAGGGCCTGTATTTCTGCTCATGCAGGAGAATCTGCAGAAATCACAATGTGAACAATTTGCAGTAGCTGCAGGGTTCTGGTGGAGTCCTAATGCTTAAAGTTGGAGACAGCTGTGCTGATGAACTCCAGGATTGGCATGGTTCCTATATTGCTGGCTGAGCACAAATGCGCAATCTAACAGCAGAATCCTTAGAAATAGAACAAGATGATAACAGAGGCAGGGCAGGAAGTTGTGCTGTGTGTGGTTGTTTGTTTTGGCTCATTTTCTCTTAAGGAAATTGGGCTCTTTAAAAAAAAAAGACTCAGTCATATTGATAAACTTGATCATTTATTCTTAGGATTTTTTTTTTTAAATCTGTTTTTAAGGCCAGGACATAGATAAGATTTTAGGGATTTTGTAGCACTTCTGGTAACTGAAGGAGAAGTGTTTTGCACTGGTGCACACAGTGGACCTGTTTGCCCACCCTGAGGAGGCATGAGGGGTAGATCTAAGCCTGCCATACTTCCCCCCTCGTGGAAAAAGTCAGGCCAGGATCAGGAAAGTACTTCTATTGACTGGCATAGTTCACTAAGTTAAATAACAGGTGTTTCATAACTATTCATTTCACTTTCTCAGGTGCTCTTTACCAACGGAATGTTCACATATGGCCTGCTGCACATGTACTATCAAATCATGCTTATGTTATTTATGCTACTTTCAAGATTGGTGACTTTTTTTTCCCTGGTACTGGGGATTGCTCTAAGGGGCCTTTGAACAGAGCCACATCCCCAGCCCCTTCTATTGGTTATTTTGAGGCAAACTCTCACTAAGTTGCCCCAAAAACACTTGTGAATCTGTAATCCAGCCACAGCCTCCTGAAGTGCTGGGAGGAGCACAGTGCCCACCTGCCCGGTTAGTAGGTAACTACTGAAAAAATGAAATTTCTCTATTTACTTACACCTAGAGGGTGGAGATAAAGAAACAGATTTTTATTTCATCCTGGCATTTAATGCGTGATTGGCGAGATTAGAGCAAACACAGGCAGCTTCTAAAATATGTCTGACTGTCGTCTTCCTTGCACAGGTACTGAAATAATGATGTTTCAAACCTGGTTGCTTTCATTCTTAGATTTGTTATGGTCCATTCATAAATGCTTCCAAGTTAATTATCAAGCTATGTGTTTTTAATTGTCCTTGTTCATCTGGTAGGAACACCTTTGTCTTTTCCTTTTCACTGCTCTGGCTCTTATTTCTTTTTCCATTGCATAGCTTTGGCTCTGGCCCGCAGCGTAGATTGTTCAGATAAGCACTGTGTATTTTGCATTTGCATCCCACCTGAGAATGCTAGGGAAGCCTCGCCCTCTGGCCCTCAGGCTGTGGGAGGAACTCTTTGACCCTTATGCCCTTGCCCTGGCCAAGTGCCTAACACACAGTCGGCTTTCTGCAGACATTGATTACTTGAAGCAAATATTAATTGAAAAAAATAACTTCACTCTTTACAAAAATTAAATGATTGTTCACATTTTTCCCACAGCTAAGGTTGCTTTCTTCAAAACTGCCAAGGAGGAGGCTGCTATGATGATAGTGGAACAAATGTGGGCTGTGGGGTTAAGACTCCAACTCTGTCCCCATGGTGACTGACCTAAACCAGGAGTCTCATAAAGGAGTAGCTTGCACAGAGGTCAGTGGACCCCTCCACTCTGGTGTCTCCTGTCATGAAACGAGGCAGTGTTTTGTTCCAGAATTTATAAGGCAGAGAGTTTCATCTATTTTAGCCTCACAGCAACCTTTTGAGGCAGGAAATGAGATTCTCATTTTATACCTAAGAGGGTGGAAGTGATTTGTTTCATGGCTTCTTGGAGAGTGTGTGGGAGGAGAATTAGCGCCTGAAAGTGTCCAGGTTCTGCTGTTTCCCCTGCAGTCCTGGTAGCCGATTCTAGAATAATAGCACCTTGGTTTTTACACTTGTGTCGATAATACCCCTTTTATTCCATGTCATAGTTGAAGACTGAGATTTTTAGTGCTTTTTGAGATTTTGACACCTCCCCAAGTGAGACTTGAACCCAGGACCTTCATGTTGAGCTATGTCTCTGGGCCCTTTTTATTTTTGAGACAGGGTTCTCACTAAGCTGGCTCATTTGCCTGGCCTGAGCTCAGACTTTCTTGAGTCCTCCTGCTTCAGCCTTGAAGAATGCTGCGTGCACAGCTGGCTGAGGTTTTGATGTTTGTAGCTTGCTGCTCCCTGTGAGTGTCCCTACCTGTAGAAACGTCTTTGGCTCCCTTGCCACTTTTGCCCGTTTCCTGATCTGCGGTCTAGAAATCTTATTACGGACAGCTTTCCAATTTGTTTCTGAAACAAAAGTCAATTAAGTTTGGAGGGATGAGTGGGGTGTAGGTTCTTTTGGAGTTAAACTGGCTTATGATGTTTTGTCTACTTGCATGCCATGTTGCTGTTTCATTTTGTATTTCCAGCCAGGGAATAAAGAGCAGGAGGGTGTACAAATACAGATGTAGTGCTGGACCAGTTTGATTTCAGCAACAACATCCCATAACTGTATTCATGTTACAGGCCTTTTAAAACCTTAAAAGTGTAAATAGTCTTAACATAGTTATTAAATCTCTCTCCATTGCCAAAAGATTAAGTCAAATCTGGTTTTTTTCCCCCCCTCTGGCTCAGAATTCCACAGCAAACCTTCCCTGTTAGGACAGGGTGGTGGCCACAGGCTGACTTCTTGCTTCTGGCTCTGATGGTTGCTTTTCTGTGAGATGTGTGTGGATAGAGTTCAGAGCAGGTGTCTTCGGTCAGCCAGCCAGCTTTGGGGCCCTCACTATCCATTCTTCGATGTCTTTTTGACTAAAGAAAATTAGGGAATACTAGAATTTAGGTGTTTGAATTGGATTTGAACTTCGAATCTGAAGAATTTGAATTTGAGGATGTACTTGGTCCCCAATTGCAAAACCATATGTAAATTATTTTATTTATTGTTACAGTACTGGAGATTGAACTCAGGGCCTTTGCACTGAGCTACAGTCTCAGAGCACGCCTACCCCATTTTGTGGCAGGGGTTTTGTTAAGTAAGTCTCTAAATGGCCTTGGCTAGTGGAACTTGCAGTTCTCCTGCCTCAGCCTCCCAGAGTGCTGGGATTACAGACGTACACCATCACACCCAGCTTTGTGTGCAAATTATTGTGTCAGATAAAACAAACAACACTGAAGGCTCAGCCAGAAGTAAAGAAACAACTAGCTTGTTGAGTACCTCCCACATACCATGCATTTTGCGAATATCCACCCCAGCCTAACCAGAGCTGCTGTTCAGGAAGTCCCTGCCCTTGGGGAACTAATTTTGTAGGGTGTTAGATTCTTATGCCTTGGGGTAGAGGACAGTGTTGTCTTGATGGTTGACTAATTGCTAGAGTGGTTCCCTCTGTTGCCCTCCTTCCAGCTGGTTTCCTTTGGAAGCTGTGCTCGCTGGAAGGGCCACCAGCTTTGGTCCCTCCAGATGTGCATGAGAAAACTTCCAGGGGAACTTTAAAGGCCCTACCCCTTGCCAGATTCCAAAACCAGCAAGCTCTTAAGTCACTTTGAGGGTGTCAGAGGACAGAGTCTGTGTGTGTGTGTGTGTTTAGAACATACATACATGGGTACATTCACCCCTGGGTGGAATATGTGTGACAGTCAGGGGTTCACATACTACAGGAAAGGAAAAGATTCTGAGAGGTTAAGTGTCTTGCCTGAGGTCACAGGACAAGCTTTGATATTTTTCATACATGTTCTTGACATTAGGGGACATTATGTGTCGTAAGGGGTCTCTGCTCTCTTGTGTAACACATAGGATTGTGTGTATAGCTTGATTTATATTACTGTTCAGCAAATGAAATTAGAACTCGGAGTTGTGTAAACACTTCAAAACTATGAGATGAAATTTCTTCTTTGCGTTCTTCTTGAGCTCCATGGAGCAGGGACCCAGAATCCAGTGAGGTGGCCTTTTCTACACTGGGGCATGAACAACACAGAGATTTGTTTTAGAAGAACAAGCCCCTGACTCCTGGGGGGAGTGCGTGTGAGAGCGAACACCTGGCCCTGTGTTGGAGCCCAGCTGTTTGCCTGAGAAGGTGCTTCTCAAACTTGAGCTTGCACAGGGAATGGCTGGGAAAATCTGGTAAAGTGAGGATCTTGATTCAGTAAAGACCTGAGATGATGATATTTTTTGGCAGGGAAGAGGGTACTGGGAATTGAACTCAGGACCTTGAGCTTGCCAGGCAGGTGCTGTGTCATTGAACTAAATCCCCGTCCCGACATTACGAATTTTTAACAGAAGTGTAGTTCAATTTTAGATGGGCATGGCCAGGACAAAGAAATTTTTTTCTTTCCTTAGGGCTTCAAAAAAGTTCTTGGTGAATGCCAGGAGGCCTAAGAAATCCATCACTTACATATGTGAAGTCCCCAAACTGTGTATGGAAGGTCTCTAATGGTCGACTGGCATTGTACACCTTCCAAAAAACTCAGTCCTGTATGGAAAGCTTGCTGCCCTGGGAGGCAGGCGAGCTCAGCCCTACAAGAAATCACAGGAAGTAATTAAACAGAGAAGGTCAAAGAAAGAGGAAGTGGTTGTGTTGTTTCTGATGTAAATGGCATTGTTGTTACTGGGATCAAGATGATGATGTTTAAGTCTCCTGGAATGTGACTGCTTGGGGATTTGATTGTATTTAAATTGCCACCCTTTTAGTTTATTCTTTGAGACAGCAATCTAGTTAGGAAATGAATTGCGTTTAGGTCTTATCAGGAATTCCCACGTGCCTAAGCAGAAGTCTTAAACTAGAGGTGCTTCTAGCTTGGCAAATTGCACTTAAATGGAATGAATGTCAAGACTATTAAAGGTTAATTTTAGGTGTCTGGAGTTCTCCCTAATTCTTCTGATTAAACACTTTAACATAATAGTTTCCTTAATTGGAATAATGATGGAATATTAGCATGCATATTAAACCATTTACTCAAATTTGAATAGGGTTAAAATGCAAATTATCCATCACTTGTCAGCTCTTACTCTTTAGAGATAATTCCTGGTGAGAAATGGGGAAGAGACTGGAATATGAATTGGAATACTTGAGTTAGCATTGCTAGGCAAGCCAAGAATAGATCAGAGGACTAAAATAAGGGAGAAATCATTTGTTCCCCAAAAAGTGATACTAAAAATATGAAAATTCTGTGATCGTGATGACTTCAACAGGAGGCAGGTGTAGTGGGACCTTCTAGCTTTGTTCACTAGCCTATCATTTTTCTTTCAGAGGAACATGAGTAGGACTTGCCCTGCCCAGCATTTAAATACTTAAGTCTGCAGCCTTGAACTGACTACTGCCCAGCAGTTCCCAAGCAGGTAGCCGGGAGCCCACGTGCATTACATGTGTTTGTTCTTAAACTAGTACACAGTGCCACTCACACATATGTACTGTTCTCTTTCAATGTGCATAGCTACGTTATAGAACAATAAAATACAACTTCATTCAAAAACTGCTGAATTCGTAGTTGATATTTGTCACATTTTTTTCTCAAGTCAGATAAGAAACAGTTGTCATCCATGGGGTAGTCCAGTCCCTGGAGTTCATCCTTTTTGAGTCCTTACATGTAGAAAACAAGGAACCAGCCTTCACACTTTAGAGTGGGTTGTGTGGAAAATCTGCAGAGCAGCAGGAGGCGAGTTCAGGTGTAGGTGGATGAGGAGGAATTGGAAAGGAGACGCTCCTTCCCCAGACACTAGGTGTGAAGTTAGGCTGCTGATGAAAAGAAGGGAAAGTTAGGGGAATGAATCTTCTTTCTTCAGCTCAACTCCCATCTCCACTCTGGAAGTCAGCATTTAGCTGTGTATCTGATCTGTGCAGTGCATGACTCTTTAATAAAAGTGGAAGAGAGGATGGTCCCAACACTTCAGGCTCTTGAGTGGATTCCAAACAACAAAGAAGATGGGTGCCTGGTTGCCTGCCCTGGGTGCTAGTAAATGCTGGGATTCAGGAAATTTAGATTCCCACCCTTTGCCGCTAACCTGCTGTGTGGCTGTGTGCCAGGGGAGCATCCCTTGTGTTCATTTCTCCCATCTAAAATCAGAGGTTGAGAGCCTGGCATGTTGGCACATGCCTGTAATCCCAGCACTCAGGAGGCTGAGGCAGGAGGATTGCTTTGCGTTTGAGACCAGCCTGGGCTACAAAGTGAGTTCAAGGCCAGCCTGAACTGCATAAAGAGGTCCTGTCTCAAAAAGACCAAAAAAAAAAAAAAAAAACCCAGGGTTGAATAATAGAGTCACAGAAGTATTCTTCTAGTTCCAAACATTGCAAGGAGACTTCACGTTTAAAAAAAAAAAATACAAACTTCACTTACTTAAAAGCATATTTTTTAATACAGAAAAGTATAAAGAAGACATGAAAGTGTTTATCACTGTACAAGAACCAGGGTGGCATTGGAGTGGAAGTGCAGATCAGGCAAGATCGGGAAGCGGGTCCCAGTTCCAAAGGGCTCCTCCACTGTCCAGACACTGCACCTCCATGTTTGTGCAGAGTTAGGCCAGAGAGAACTAACTCCCCTGAGGCTAAATTTAAGGGGGATACCGAGGGACCATCTCTTTTAAGAACAGAACTACATAAGCCTTCGAAGCAAAGAAATGATGAAGTGATTAGATTGATAAAATCGAATTGGTGCAGGCCAGGCTGAGGCCAGGGAGGCCATACTCATTGTGTCGCTGGCATCTGGACAGAGCATTTCTCTCCTACGCCAGTTCAGTGCAGTGGGCGCGGACGTAGAGACCTGCCTTCCAGAGAAGGTGACGTTCTAGCCATTGGGAGGTGGTAAAGGGGGCTGTGATAGAGCAAAAGTTAACCCCCTTTGTAACTCAGATGTACAGCTCACAAGTAACCCAAGGGAAGTTTTCTGCTTTTGCTTTCTTCTCCTCAGTTATCATCATGCCTGTGAGTTGAGACTCCCAGAGTGAAGTGGCAGGTGTGTTGCCCTCTCTTGCAGGAGTACAGCATTTGCAACATTAGAATGCAGAAGAGCTTGGGCAAATACAGACCCAGCTCCCTTCTGTGGTACATAAATTCCAGTCTGGAGAGGTGGAGTGAGGAACACAGGGTTACACAGCTACCCTGAAGTTGGTGGTTTGGACTGTGGCTTCTCATTTTGGTTCCAGCCCTGTTTGGCATTCTGTGTTTAAACATTTGTGACACTTACTGACTGCCCCTGTGTTGTTGAAGTGTAGTAGATAGGAGGAAGATAGTGGAGGCTTGGTCCATCAGATGGGCATGGCTCCTGGGGACCTGGAACCTCAGCTCTGAGATGTTATCCCGGGGCTGCACCTGTGCAAGGGGGAGGGAGGCAGCTGAGTTTCCCCAGTGCTTCCGGTGTGGCAGGTGGTCAGGACGTGTTCTGGGTGTGGAGGAAGGGCGAGGATCAGGGACTGGCCACAGCTCACCTTTCGGGGAGAGGGATGAGCCCTGAGATGCGAGGTATGTGTAAAGTTCCCAGGTCTTTTGTACCTGGGCACCAGGAAAAATGTTTATGAAACACTACCTTTGCTTTTTCCTTCATCCCAGCCTCCTTGCCTTCTGTCCTGCTCACTGTTCTGCTCACATGTTTACTTTGGATGTTAACTGCCAAGGCGGTGTGGTCACAGCAGGAAGTAATAGCTCATCTGCAGGCCTCCCAAGGCGGGTGTCTGGATGGAAGGGTGGCAGTTTGGGCACCTTGCTGTGAGAACTCAGTGCACTTACAGCCCAAGAC
>RJWM01031928.1:0-22180 GCA_004363535.1 Dasyprocta punctata | reverse complement strand
TATGTTTTCAATTTAGACATTTATTCTAGAACTCAGCCATCAGGTCCTTATTTGTACAGTAATAAATGGAATGATGTTGTAAACAGACTTGTTGCTCCCATCTGCCAAACTAATTGGAATGTGGCATTTAGCAATTGATTTACTGATTTCCAATTGATGTTACATTTGCTAACAGAATACAAGTTGACCAGCACAGGAACTGTACACAGGAACAAAGCAGAAATTCCAAAGAAAGTGTTGTAATTTCAAAACAGAGAACTGTGTAGTACGATCTTTGAATTTCAGAAAGATATAACATTGGCCTTGTATAAGGCAAAGAAAAGCAAACTGCTATGACTGATGTCAACATTTCACCATGTTGGAAATATTGGCAGAGAAAACTTGACAAAACAGAAGCCTGAGATGGAAACTTTCAACAACAAAGCAGGAGGTGGAGTAGATGCTGTTGATGAGTTGTGAGGACCTATGATGATACTTGAAACAAAGCGTTGGCCAGTGGTTATGTTCTACTCAATCCTAAACATATGTAGCATAAATAGTTTGGTAGTTTACAAAGAAATAACAAGAATAAAATATCATGGAGAAATTTTCTTAAAGGACTGGGACTGGAGCTCATAAGAGATCACTTATAGCAGAGGAAAGAAAATGTTTCTGCCTGGGGAACTATGCAAAAATATTGTGAAGCACACTGGTAAGCTGATAGGTGAGCAGACAGGCACAGCATCCCAAAGAACTGCTACAGCAATAGGAAAATCAAAAACATGTCAACTGTGCCCTACAAGAAAGTACAGGAAAATAAAACATACATACTATCAGTGTAAGTGACACTTATGAATGGAACACGAAGCTTTCATGTGTGAAAACTGCCTTGGGTGTGACAGTTGAAGCAAAGCTTATTTCTGTGGTAGGCTTTTGTATGCATTTACATTGTAGTTGACATAGGTTTTCATTTTTGATGTTATATTTTAGGTTTTGTGAGCAAGTAAACAGCTGATGTGAAAATGTTGATGTCTATTCTAAGCACTCATTGCATACAATTTATTTTATTGACAACTTATTTCCCTGCTAAGTGCATGTTGTACAACATACTAGGAAGCTCCTGACAACACAGGAAGAGAAGAGAGGTGACAAAACCGCCACATAGGAAAGGAAAGTTAAACACAAGTGCTGTGTGTGTGAGTGAGATGTGTGCATGGATCATGCACTTGTCTTGTGTGAAGACTGCCTTGGGTGTGAGAATTGAAGCAACACTTATTTTTGTGGTAGAATTCTATTGGAATTTTCATTGTAGTTCACATAGGAATTTATTTCTGGTGTTATTTTTTAGGCTTTGTAAGGAAGTACACAGTTGATTGTGAAATGTTGATGACTATTCTAAATGCACAATACATATTAAGAATTTAACAATCTACTTTATTGATATTTTATGTTCCCATTAACTACACACTGTATAGTAAGAGCCTCCTTACAAAACATCAAGATCACTGAGATGTCAAGCATGTTCTATAAAAAAAAAAAAACAGGAAAGTAAGACATGTATTGTCAGTGTAAGTGACAGGAATATATGGAACATGTTGCTGTCATATGTGCAGACTATCTTAGGTGTAATAACTGAAGTAAAGATACTTTTGTAGAGTGCTATTGGTATTTTCACAGTTGCTCATATGGAAATTTATTTCTGATGTTCTTTTTTAAGACTTTTTACACCAAAAGCTAGTCAATGTTGAAAAGTTTGATACTTTTTCATAAACACTTAATAAATACTAAAAACTCATTACCTGATTTTTGTGATTTTTTCAGTTGAGTACTCATTGTTAGGTATAATGAAGCTCACAGAATTATAATTAATAATTCATCAACAGAATAAATGTGGCTCTGATGGGCCCATGTTTATGAACTTTGATTACAAAATTAACCTTATGTTGCATAAGAAATGAAGGAACATTTTTGATGTGATCTTGAGAAAGGTCAAAATATTCTCAGGGCCATGTAAACATCTTGGGAACTACATCAGTATAGTACTTGCATTATGATTTCATTATTAATATTCAGGTTTGACTCCAAATAACATATGGCAATACAATATAGTAAAATTATTCAAATGATCAAAGTAAATTAGAAGCAACAAATTAAATACAACTCCATGGACAAGAAATTCAGTCAGTGAAATCCTAATTATAATACATCCATAGGGTGAACAGGATGGGGAAACTTATTCATCAGTGGATACTAAGTTACAGTTAGGGGCAAAAAGTTCTGGTCTACTATCACACAGTAAGATGACTATTGAAAATGTTAATATGCTGTTCACCTCAGAAAGCTAAAAGAATTAGTTTTGAATGTTTTTATTGTGAAGAAATGATAAATGGTTAAGGAGATGAATATGTTTAACCTGACTTAAATGTTACACAATATATTGATGTATCTGAACATCACATGTTACCCCATGGATATTTCATTCCAAAATGGATGAATGGGGGGATAGCACAAAACTGGACCAAAGAAAGTCCAAAATTTAGAAGAGCAAACATTAAGTGTTGCAGTTTCATTTCTGGCATTCAGGAACAAGGTAGGTAGAATGTGAGTTTCAATGGGCTTGGGTGGCATCACTACTACGGCCTTGCCAGTTGCAGTTCATGTGGCCTCTCTCTTAAGTAGAATGCGTTCATATCTTGTAGCTTTCCTCAGCAGACATTCCATGATCATAGCATCTCTGACATCCTGGGGTCTCCACTACACTTTTGGTGTCATTTCCATAGCTTCACACAGTACCCTCACAGAGTCTTTTCTGGCCTTTCAGTCCTTTCTTTGAAATCCGGATGGAAGCCTTCTTGACCCCATAACTCTTGCAATTTATGTGTCAGTAAAACCAGCATCACATGGATGATGCCAAAGCCTAATATCAGAGGAAGCAGTATCCCAGACTCCTTGGACCATAGCTGCAGTGGCTAAAGGCAGTGTAAAGAGTCCCAGGGAACCAATTCCTTAGAGGCCATTCTGAGCACAAGCAAGTCTCACAATTTTATAACCTTGTCTTAGTCAATTTCCTTGTGCCTCAGACTAGGTAACTGACACCAAAAATTTGAAGGAGGAGAGGATTATTTTGGTTCACAATTTGTAGGAATTTCAGTCCGTAGTTAACAGGTTCCCTGCAGAAGCCTCACAGTGGAAGCCTGGGCAATGAAAAGCGGCTCACATCATGGCTTCCAGGAAGCAGAGAATGAAGTGATGAGCCAGGGAAGGGGAAAAATACTTCCAGGTCACAGCCCCAGAGCTCTGCCTGTTCAGACCCTACCTCAAAATAGCAAAATATCTGTAGTATCCCTGTAATTCATTCACCTTCTACAAGCTCATGATTCTGAGTTGATGCAGCTTGGAGGGTTTACAGCTAGATATAAATCATAACAACCCTTGAATCTGCAGTGGGTGGGGTTTTGCAAATGGCTGAAATGCTCTTTTGGCATCTTTCTTCTTGTCCCAGTAATAAATAATTGGTTTCTTTTTAATGGTACTAATGTCTTTAGCAGTCATATATCTTTTGGCCTAAACTTTACATATGGTTCCTTCCAGGTCAAAATTTAATTAAAATTTTTTTCCTGCTCTACATTTTGCCTCTTGTTCTCATAAATCTGAGGAAACACAGTGAGGAGTATCCATGCCACAACTTGTACTTTGAACTGCTTTGAAATTTCACCTGTCAGAAAATTAGTCCACTGCTTTAATTTCATTCTTCTGCAAATCTCAGGGCATGGGCAAAGCATAAACAATTTTCCTGATAGAGCTTAACACACATGACCTCTTGTCTGAATGCCTGTTGAGTCTTTATTCCCAACTAAAACCTCATGAGTCTGGCTTTTATTTTCCTATTGGCATTGGTGGCTTATGAGCTTTCCTTGGAAACATCAATCGGGTTCTGCTTATAGCATTGTAGAGCTTCTTTAGCCCAACCCATGTCTCAAATCTTTCCAAACTCCTCCTTCAAACCAGCTCTAAAGGCTTCTGAACCACATGGTGAGCTATACACTCAATGACCTCACTCATGATGCTGATTTTCTGTGTTAGCCAGTTGTCTGATTGTTGAGACACAATATCCAACACTCAAAACTTAATGGAGAAGAGTTTTAAATTTGCTTAGTGTTTCAGTATATGATCAGCCTGCTCTAAGACAGACACTATGGTGGAAAGGTGTAGCAGAGCAAAGCTTCTTAGCTCATGGCAGCCAAGAAGCAGAGCAAGGGAAGAGTACTAGAGGACTGGGGGAGGACCCATGTGTAATACCCCGCCATGATCCACCCAGATACACCCAGGAGCATGCTTTACTAATATACCCGTACTTATTAATTCAACAAAGTTAACAAATCAGGACTCATGTTCACAACTCCCTTTGAATGAGAAAGGATTTCCTAGACATGTTGCTATAGTACAGCACCTAAAAGTATGAGGAGAGGACAGCACAGAGCTTGTAGCAAACAATGAATGGTTATGTTTGCCAGGAGCTCAAGATGAGCTATCTTCACAAAAAAGGGTTGGAAAATAAGGTGAACTAATATTATGATGAACTTTCTGTATTTTGCAAAAGTCACTGGCTCAAATATTTACAGAATACTCATTTTATTTTCCTTACATTGTAGTTAACTAATGATCTCCCTTAATCCGAGAAAATATCTTAGATATCTCTTTAGGATGCACCAATAATTTCATTAGAGTTCCATTTTATCTCGAGATGAAGAAACATAAATTAACATAATAAAACGTCAACTATAGATTTTTAAAAAGTTTTAAATAATTTATACATAAAGCACAATTTGGCCTCCCATAGCTGGTGAAAATGGATTGGTGAGTGAAAAAAATCAGGTGAAATTATGCACTGTTAGTAATACAGTTACCATTTTACATTTCAAAAGATGATATTGTAGGCATGTTAACAGAGCCAAGAGAATAGAAGCAGAGTTCAAACCAAGATAGAAAAATAAATAGAAAAATTAAAAATGTAGCATATGTTTGATAGCTGAACCAAATTCTCTTTCAAATTTAGAACTTTCTCTGTATTTTGGCATATGATTTTATTTTTTGAAGTGGAATATATGGTTCATATATAAAATGATATTTTACATATGTATCAAATCTGTGACTTTTTTTTTTTTTTTTTTTTTTGCGGCACCGGGGATTGAACTCACAACCTCGCGCCTGCCAGGGCAGGTGCTTAAGGCACTGAGCCAAACTCCCAGCCCTGGTTTTTTGAGGCAGGGTGGCACTATGTAGCTCAGGCCAGCCTTGCGCTCGCGTTGTAGCCCAAGCCGGCCTCGAACTCACAACGCTCCGCCTACCTCAGCCTCCCGAGTGCTGGAATTAAAGGCGTGCGCCACCACACCCGGCTCTTGTTTTTCTTTTTAAGTGACAGACACTGTCAATGACTTCTACTTCCTTCTGTTAAGGTCACCTGTACCCGTGTAGTTTTTAAGGATGTTTGAAAACAGTTGCCACTTGGTTAGCTTTGTGACAAAAATTGCATATTAATATCTTCTGTGTACTTATGGGCTGTTCCTAGTCATTCAGGACCAACCTGTCATTTTGTTTCTCTTCTCCCTCTTTTCCAAACTTATTATAAAATTTGAAGTAAATATTGTCTTAGTAAGCTTGGGTTGCTGCAACAAAAATGTCATAAACTAGACAGTTTAATCAACAAAAATGTATTTTTCACAATTCTGGGAGTATGGAAAGTCCAAGATCAAAGTGTCAGCAGATCAGGGGTCTGGTGAGTGGTCTCTTTCTGGTTTGCAGATGGCCATCTTCAATCCACATGTGGCAGAGACAGTAACAAGGCAGGCTCTCTCATACACCTTCTTAGAGGGGCACTGATCTCATTGGTGTAGGTTTTGACCACAGGACTTAATCACCCTACAGACCCCCATCCACAAAGCTTAGGCTTTAAAGTATAAATTTTTGGAGAACACCAAAGTTCAGTCCATTGTGTATCCTTTAACTCTACTTAAACTCCCCTGCTTTTTTATCTAATTCAAAACACTTTATCCCTTGCTTTAGATTGCAGATAATTTTTGACGTTCAGCAACTATGCCCATATTTTCCTGCTTCTGTAATGGATCTCTTAATGCTACTTTGTTCTGGAGCTTCCAGCTTCAGGTGTGTCCCACTATAAACATTCTCCTTCCAAGATCTTCTGAAATACCACTGGTCTGAGGAGATTTTCCTGAAAGTATCTCCCAAAACCACATGTACTACTACATGAGCTATGATCTCTACTTCATTTGTCATTATTAATGTACTATCTTTAGCTTTTCATAAAATCAGTTTTTGAGGAAAACTTTCCAATATTCTTATCTATTTTCTTTTTTTTAAGTTGCTTTTCTATTTTAGGTACTACTGAGTACTTGCTCAAATAGCTCATATTTATTTATATACTAGTTAAATTCTCTGTTTAGACTCTCTCTGAAATAAGGGAAAGTGGTAATGTTTATTAGCTCATCATTTTCATTTTGTGTGTTATTCAAACATGTTTGTACGATGCAGTAAAATCAACTAATTCTGTTACTTAGCAGTGTACTTACCCAAAAAAAAAAAAGCTCAAGTAATTCTAGAAACCTACAGTTCTGATGACATATTGGAAATCATCTATATATAATATCACAATATAATTTCATTTATGACTAGCTCCCTAAATGGTACCTTTAAAAGATTTAATTTGCATTTTCATTAAACACCTATTCACTTTAAGGCTATATTTTTGGTATTGCATGGAATGCAAAGTGAACTGAGAGGGTCTTGCTCCAAGGAAGTGGAAAGAAATTGCAAGAGTACAAATGTATTATAGTTACTAAAAACTGCAATTTGAAATATACAATGTTCTATGGAATTCAAAGTAAGAAGAGATCTTACCAGTTAGAAGTGAAAAGAAATATTTCAGAGAATAGTTGACATGTTATCTAGGCACTGAGGCAGACCCTATGAGTTCTCTACCTTAATATCCATGGTCCTTTTTCCATTTTAGTCATTGAATTCTTATTTTTAGCTGGGCATGCTGAAAGGAAGACTACAGCTCCCAGCCTTTCTTTAAACTATGGTCAAGTAGATGACAGCAAAAGAATTATCTATGACTATTGTATAAAGGCAGCTGACTTGCACAGAGAAATCTCTTTTTCACCTTTCTGCCTTTCATTTGTTTTCTGTTCTTCAAGGCATATGTTGCTATGATTTGAATGTGTTCATCAAAGTCATGTGTTAGAAACTTGGTTCTAATATAGTAGTACTAAAAGATGGGACTTTGGCGAGGTGATTGGGATTAATGCTGTATTGGAGATGGTTCATTAGCTAAGCAACACTGACTTGCTTATTCTGTCTTCCCATCTGATACTATTATCATGCTATCTTGTAGGAAGAAGGTATTCAAAAGATGCTGGGGCCATGCTATTATACTTCTCTGTCTCTTGAACCATAAATGAAACAAACATTAGTCTTTTAAATTACCTAATCGGTGGTATTCAGTTACAGCAACAGAAAAGGGATTATAACAGGCATAATGGCTAAAGTTCCACGGATCATACTGGGCTGTGAAGTGGCTCAAAGATTGAACTGTTGTGCTACCCTGGTACATCGGAAAGATAAGACATGGATTTTGATGAAAACATGATGAAAACATGAGACCTTCAGATATATTTTACACAAGAATAAAATAACCTTGTGATTTATGCAAGCCTCTCTTTTTTAGGAATATTCTGCTCCATACTGTTAAAACATCCTAATCTACAGGCCTTGGAGGCTTTCACTAAAGGAAAGAGAAAAGGAGGATTAGTTTGGCAAAGGAGATTTAAAAATTTTTACCTTTGTTATCATTCTGGCAATTTCTGTCACGCCTCTGGGAATATTCCTATGCTCCCTTTCCATTCAATAATACTTCAGCATCACGGAAGGTAGTGCAGCTCAGTGATCAAAGGTGTGAATTCTTAAGTCCAACTATGTAAATTAGGATCCTAGTTTGGCCTTTCCTAGGTTATATGACTCTTTAACCTCTCTTATCTCCTCACTTGCAAAGTGTCAGTGAAGCCCAGCTCAGAACTTTTGAGAAGATTAAATTAGTAAAGTGTGTATAACTCATAGAAGAATTACCACTGCACAGTAAGTACCCAGGAAATGTTAATGATAAGTATGCTGTCAATTCAAGAATGATATTTTTGGGTTCTATGCTCAACTCTGGAATACAGAACTAAATGAATAGCACTCCTCAGCTTCAAGAAGTTCATAATTTAGTGCTCAGCAAGAAAAAAATGGTGTCTGTATGAGAGAACAATGTTCAGTCAGCAGATAAATTACAGTTGAGCACATTTTCTAATGCCAAAAAGAAATGTTCTGGCACAATGCACAGAATGATCAATGTGATAATATCACAAGATCCTTACCCCTACAAAACAATTCAGACTGGTTCTCAGTTTCTTCAAAGTAATGCTACTCAGTTTCAGGTAGACCTGAAATTTAGTAGTAAGACTATACTAGCATTAAAATGTCTAATCTTACTTTAGCTTATGCAAATGCCAATTTAAACTTTATAAGCTTTTTAAAAAGAATTTTTATGCTACAAAGAAATGACAACATGGTTTCTACTGCCTGTTCGTATGTTTATATTAAAGATATTTTCCTCAGTTGCTCACACGGCTTTTCTCTACCTCCTGCTTGTGCTTAAAACTACTAATGGAAGTTGCCTAATTATTATGAATCAAATTTTTATCAACTGAGTATATTTCTTATAGAAACAATATCAGACACATAACCTACCTAACAGTGTGCCTAAGTATAGCAGTAATCACAATGTGGACCCTAACATAATATTCTAACTTCTCTCCAGGGAAATTTGTGAGGACTCTTAGTCACTTTCCTGCACCTGCAATTTAGAAGAGGAGAGGTTTACTTTGGTTCCTGTCATCAGTCTCTGTTGGGCTTCCTCCAAGGCAGGAAGGGCCAGGCAGAGGAAAGCTGCTCACATCATGGTGGCCTGAAAGCAGAGAGCAAAAGGGTGAAGCAGGGAGGCAGATCTACCCTTCCAGGTGAGGCCCCAAATGACTCACTTCTAACCAGGATTCACCTCCTAAGAGCAACTCAGCCATCTCACTGGCTGGATCAAATAACCTTCCACACACACGAGAATTTGGGCAAACATTTAAGATTTAACCAGACTGTGTTCCTCTACTGTAACCCTTTCCAACAAACCTCCTCTGTCACTGGAATACTTGGGCCTGAATAAAGAACTCTAACCATCTGGAGCTTGGGTAATTAATCACAGGAAGAGAAAAGATGTCCTCAGATGCTTTTGGTTCTGCATCAGCTTCTAATTACCCTTGTTCTAGAGACCTGGGAGTGGCTCACGTATTTCCAATTCTATTCTGGTCTGTTCCTCTGGCTATGGATTGTCCCTTCTGCTAGGCACTGAAGTTGTTTTCTAGTCTCTGGCCCCTGAATCAAGTACACAGAATTTTGAGTAATGGTTTTCACTTGATCATAGCCAAAAGGCTGAAAAGCAATTGAAGGAGTGTTTTTCAGGTTTTTTTTAGCTAAAATTTGCAGCAATGAAAGCATTTGACATGATCATTAAATATGTGTAATATATATTAATCACACACTGAAATAGGTATTAAATTACACCCTGAATTTATGAAATTTATGGAACAAAACTCTTGGTGCTGTATGATAGGAACATTGTATTTTCTTCATTATATTCTATTAAAATATATTATACTTTATTAAATTGATTTCATGACTGATTCACAGATTATATCCCACAGTTTAAATCATATTTGAAGAGTGCTTTAAAAACTTTTGAAGTAATAAAAGCAAAAATAACATATAGGTTAGAAGTAACACAAAAGTGTTATATCATCTCACAAAGGACATTGTCCTGAGTACTTAGTTTCTCTTGAGTATTTCCTATGGGAAATTCTTTACTTCATGAAATTGGGAGAGGAAGGGCCTATTTACTGTTAAAAATTTCCACTGTCTACATCTGCTCTCTTTGATCCCTAGAAGTGAGAGATGAACATGTGATTATTTCAGGCCCTTGCACTGGAATAAGGATTTATTCTGGCAAAATAAATTATTATTTTCTGCAGTGGGAGTGGTACACAGGATATACTGTCCCTTGCCAAGTAGGCCTGGGTTCCAGATGCTCCCAATATCTAGATGGAAAGACATTATTTTTTCATACGCATGGTGTTTGGTGGTGTGGATTTCATTGTAGACACTGTTCCCAATCTTTCATTCTTGCCTTAACAGGGCTTGATTCTCCATCCTTCATGTATATTTTTCTGTTTAATTCTGCCATTGAGTAACTTGGTTTCTTTTATTTGCAATCAGTTGCAATTTACCCAAGGTTTAACTAAACATTAAGGATTTTCATCTCTGCTTGTGCTAAAGACTTTATTGACTCTTCCTTGTAAAATCTGTGTTGAAATTCCAGTGAAGGGAAGGATGGGCAACATAGAGAAGCGAAAGCTTGATCGGGGGGTTGGTAATGCAGACTGTGAGTGAGACGGTCAGTAGAGGAAGAATCTATCTTTGGGTTTGTCCACTTCACTTCCTTTCTTAACGAGTTTCCTCATTATTTCTCTTCTGTTAAAATCCTGTTTGCAGGAAAAGAAGATTGGCACAAAGAGGGAGTAAAAGAAGTCAGTCATAGACAGCAAAGGGAAGGGCATTGTTTGTATCACTGGGGAATAAAATAAATCATTATGGACATTCCCTGTCATAGGCACTATACCTGTCTGGGGTAGATATAAGAAAAGAACTATGTGTAAAGTGAAAGTTCATCTAAAACCCACAAGTAGTCATCTGAAGACCAGTGAAAAGAGATACATGTTTTTACTAAAAAAAGTCATCATTATCATGATTACTTATCAAGAGACTGAAATCTAGTTTAATTCTTCCTATTCAAAGATAGATGTTCAATGTAATCTCTCTTAGTTTCATGTGGTTCTTTACATCCTCTACTGTTTCTAATGAGGGGATATTGAAATATCATGTTTTGTTATTCTCATTGCGCAAGAGATTTTGGACAAAATTTTTAGTGCATAAATGTAGTTTGGATAAGTTTAAAACTAACTCATACCCAAAATGTCACTATTTTGCCAAATCTGCACTGAATTAACACACACATGTGAATGTCGTGACTTCATATGCTGGATAATAAGCCATGTGAGGACAAATGTGTTCTTCTACAAATAAGCACTTGTGAAATATTTAATGAAATAAATGTGAAGTACAGCAGGCTAACAAAAAGAAAGCAGAAAAGGACACTTACCAAATAATTTCATTTAGAATTTATCTTAACCTGTGCCACGTATAAATACAACTAACATAAGTAGTATTTTAGTATCAAAATCACAAGTTTTTAATATTAATTTTATTGGTACATTTTATATATGCATAATGATCATATTTTGTCATGTGGAATTTGAACCTGTACATGATATATCTTGGTTCTTCTTTTTTCCCACTTCCCTCCCCTCCCTTCAACCCCTTTGCTTCTTTATTTACAAAAGCTTTCTTTCTATTCTCTTTTTTTCCTTTTCCCTTCCTTCTATTCCCTCTCCCCTCTCCCTAGTTCCCCTTCCTATTTGAACATTTTCTATTTCACAATACCTATTATACATTTTGTTCCAAAATACCAAGTTTGATTTTAAAATTTTTGCAAAACGATATTCCTGAACATTGATGGAATGAACTTCCACTTAAAAAGACAAATTTAGGGACTTTTTAAAAGAAATTTTTTCTTTTCTTAAATTGTTTAGGATAACAAGAAATCAGCGTAATCACAGAAAGTGTAGATATGCTTTCTTTTGTAGTAGGGAATTTTAACAATATGCATAAATAAGCAAAAGGTGTTGCCTATGGTTTTAGACTCAAATATGATTAAGGCTGGGGTGCATGCACTTGGAGTTCTGAACAGTGGAGAGATAGGCTCTTTAGGGGTATTATCTACTTTATCCAACTAAGATTAAGATGTGGAAATAATAATTCTTGCTCATGAATGAAATATTGGTGTTAGCTTCCATAAATTGAGAATGAGAAAGAAAATGCCTATTTTTTTTAAAGTGAGAAGAAATCCTTGATCCAATTGATTAAGAAAATGTTTGAAAAGTTATCTCTGTTAAAACTTTGGAAAGCTTTTATTATCATGTTTATTTTATCATAAATTCTAAGTGGTACTTTATGTAGGGATGGTAAACCCCAAATCGAAGCTTATTTAGAATGAAGAAAAATGAAAAGTAAGATAAATCTTCAATGTTGTTCTGTGGAATTATTTCAGGTGATTAATTACCTGTGTTGCTATGTCCAACCAGACTCTCTGTCTATGAGTTCTCAGGAAGATGATGTCACCTTCAAACCTAACATGACTAAACAGCTGGTAGCACAGAAAGATGAATCATATGTATTAGAAGTTTATGAGATTCTACAGAGTGTTTCTCTTTATCACTATTATCTCAGTATCCATCATAGCTTTGGTAAAGCAGCACGCAAAGTGGCTGTGCTACCTTGCTAGAGCACAAGACCAGGGAAAACTCCTGAGCCTAGCTGAGATCCATTCTACTTTTTAAGAAAATTTAAATAAACTAATTTCAAATATCATTTGCACTAGAAAGATTATCTGACTCTCCCAAGCAATCCCAAAATTATTTTCTTTTGCTGATCAATGCATTTTGTTCATTTTGTAAATCATTATACTGGTTGCTCCATACTGATTATTCATATTTATACACATAGGCCAAAATATTAAACTATGGACTTTTTATATGTGTAGCTTTTATGGTATAAAGCATATTTTATATTTCAATAAAATTGTTTTAAAAAAGTACATTCACAGGAAATTTAATAGCCAAAGCAACACTTACATCTTATTAATACTATTTCTTAGTATCAGATTTTGATGTGAAAAATATACATACAGGAATATACTATATATGCTAATTCTGAATAATTTAGCTTATCATGTGATTCAAACAGTCTAACAAATAAAAAGAATCCACATATTATTGTGCTTGCCTTGGTAGTAGATACCTCCATATGTGCATGTAGATGAATGTTTATTTTTAATCTGGTGAATGAACATAAAAGTTTTGCAAAATCTTTGGTAACTGAAAACTGCATAGAAACTAAGCAGTTCACAAGAGCATTTGGGAAAATAATTTAGTTTTACCAATAATAGAAAAGGAGTTGCTGAACTAAGGACAGTACATGGGTAGATTAGCCTTAGTTTGATGTTTTAAAAAAATATTTTAAAATTAGCAACACAATAAAAATAATTAATTTGTATATTCTGACTCTTTTATTCTATTTTCCAAAACTTACTGAACCTGTTTTGTTACAGAAAATGTACTCTCGAATATGCACACTAAGGAAAACAAATCTTCCTGAAGATTTGTCAATTTCTTCCTCATTCTGTCTCTATAATGAAGTCCAATCAGCCACAGATTTGCCCCACCTTTCTAATCTGATGTGAGGAAATATTCCAAGAAAAATGTTGTGCTACACAGAAAGCTCTATTTTGCTAAATCCGATTCTTGCTTCCTCCTTACCTTTTCCTACTCCACCTTCTGGCTTTGACTGTACCCTACTCCTCCTGCTTTATATTCAAATGGCAGGGCTAATTCTTAAACTGTTTGCAAGTTGTTGTTCATCTGGCTGGGTCTGCCCTTTCCCTTCCTTTTGTGGCAGCACTTCCCACTTATACTTGTATTCTACTTATTTCAGCATTAAACACCTCTGGGAGACCCCAGGATAGGCCTGAGAATTTGTAAACAATGGAGGGAGGTGCTTAAGTACAACTAAAACATTAAAAAAATCCTGATAGTTCACTAAATTATCTTTTAATGCAATATATTCTGATGAATCTGTTATTTGTCAAATTGAACTTTGGTATAGTAATTTAAGGACCAGTCTGGCATTAGAGTAAGTGAAAAATGACCAGCTGATGAAATTGAAGGACTAGAATGTGGCAATTTACAGATGTCAGAGCCCATAACAAATCTAGTGGAGAAGGCCACAAATAGAGCCAAATAGTAATTTTTTTTCTCTTGTAGGCTTAAGGTACTTAAATTATTAGGCAGTGTGGGTCAACAGCCTTCCAGTATATGATTTTTACTAAAGAAGGGCAGGTTGGAACCCTTGGAGTTTTACCAATTAAATGAAGCCAAAAATTATAAAATGTTTGAGGATGACCCTTATCCTTCCTATTCTACCTAATATTGCAACAGGCCATTGTGGTTACATGATAAAAGGTTTATTACACTAGGTAATCAAGTTCTTTACTCTTAGTAATGAGATCAATGAAGAGAAAAGTGCAGCTAGGTAGAATCTAATGGGATAATGATAGGAAGGAATGATGAAGCCATGGATCAAAATTGGGGAGAAGGGAAAAGTTTCAAATAGAAGTTTTCCTGGTATATTAGTATGTTAGTTTGGACCCTGAGTATTACACATGCTAAGACTTTCTCATTTAATGAAAGGTCAAAGCTGAATGACCATAGACAGATAAGATTTATGGCCTATCCCTGTCAAGGTGTTCTGGTACATATTGACCAGACCACACGTGACTATTGGTCATGGTGGTGTGTTTGATTTAACTACTTTAGGTCCTTAAATTATTATGTGGCATCTTCAAATCCTGGGCATGTCCTGCTGTTGGAATAGTCAAAAAACAGTAAGATAAATAAAAGTATAATGAAGCATGGATACTGATTGTATGCTTAGAATTACAGTATGGTGATTTTGTCATACAGAAGTGAGAGGTTAAATAATAGGACATTGGAGTTACCCTCAGCTTGCAGTGTTCTTTGCATTTCTTACTGGTTTGGAAGGGGTATTTGATGGGTTCTGCCCATGGCAAGTGCTGCTTGGCTCAGGGTTTCGCCTGGCCAATATGGTGCTGGACAGTGCCTCCCTTCAAAACAGACCTCTGCATTCTTCTTGCAAATCTGAAAATTGAACTCTCTGGTTTTCTGTGAGTGCCAACATTCTCCCAATCAGCTGTCAAAACATCTCTGCCCGCCCCTTGAAACTCCACCCCCTGTCAAACTGAATAAAATCTCAAGGCTTCTTTGTCCCAAGGGGATCTTGCACTCTACTGCAACCCTCTCACACTCTCAAAAAATGGCCTTTTTCATTTTTCCTTTCTTTGCTCTTGCTTTTCTATCACATCATGGAAAAACCTGTCAGTGTTATGTAGACCAATATCAGTACTATACTAGTCCTTTATCTTATGGTCTTGAAACAGAGGACAGGCAGAACTGAATGCAAAAATCTAAATCAGGGAGTGGATTAAGCCTTCTTGGCTAATTTGAGTGTGAAGATCAATATACAGGTGTATGGAGAACAGACCCTGACGTGCGAGGAGCTCAACACTGGGTACAAAAAGTCTTTTACCCACTTCTTGTAGGTAAATAACTTCTATAAAGTGGGCCATGATGGCAAGTGGTTATTTCCAGACAATCTTTAAGTTCAGATTCTGTATGCTTGATATGTCCTGTGATTCACCAGCATTATTTTAAGGAGTAAACAGAGCATCAGACATAAGCTCCCACAGTGAGACAAGATTTCATTAATTAATATTGCCTGTGGACACCTATCAAAGATGGTACTGAGTTTCATGGACCACTCCTATATTTAACTTGTGGTCAAATTATAAAACTGGGTCTGTGTATCTTAGACATTTTCCTTATCACTGAGATAAAATATCTTATACCTGCAAGTTAAAGGAGAAGAGGTTTATTTTGGGTTACAGTTTCAGAAGATCTAATCCATGCTTGGACACGCTGTAATGAGGAAACAGCATTGTGGAATGGTCTGGGCAGAGGAAAGCTGCTTACATCATGACAGCCAGTGTTATGGTTCAAGTCTGGAATGTCCCTGCAAAGCATACTGTTTGCAGAGATGAGGCTTCCAGAAGGCGACTAGATTATGTGGGTACTCTGCTCATCAGCAATTGATTCACTCATGAGTTCCTGAATATGTTGTTAGGAGGTGGGACCTGGTCAGAAAAGGTGATTCACTTAGGGTGTAACCTGGAGAGGTGTAGCTCCCTCTCTGGTTCCTTTTTTTTTTTTTTTTAACTACTATGCCCCCTCTATATTCCTGACTTGGAGTCAGATAACTATGAACTGAATCATGTGCCAAAATAAAATTCTCCTATAAGCTTTGAATATTGAATATTGTGTCTTAGGAAGGAAAAAGTAACTAAGGTAAAGTTCAGTACCAGGAGAAGTGGAATCATTACTATGGCTTTACTTGAACATATGGTTTAGAGGCCTTTGGAACTGGTTTGGAGTTGAAGTATGGAAAGCCTTGGAGATGCCCTCTACAGAAGTCCCAGCATGATGGGAAATTTTGGCTGGAGCTCAGAAGACCAGAATACTGATAGAAATGCAGGCGGAAAAGTACAGACTCAGAAAATTTCAGTTGGGAAGAAGGACTACATGGCAGTTTATGTAAAGGTCACATGTGTTAAACTCCAGCAGAAAACTTGTCTGGACCAGGGATACAGCTCAGTGGCACAAGTGCCTGCCTTGCAAGTGCAAGGTCCTGAGCTCAATTCCTGGTTAAAAAAAAAAAAAGAAAAACTTGTCTGCATTTTGCCCAGGTCCTGAGACTGTGGGAGACTGAGATAAGGGCAGATTTGATAGTGGAAATTTGGAAGAAGCCCAATGTTCAGGATGTAGCAGGAGTACTGTTGGCAGATTCCATTCAGGTTTATAGTGAGAAAAAGAAGCACACAGCTCATTTAAAAAGTTTCTAGTTTTGCCATAAAAGAAGCACTTCAAAAATGAAGGAAAAGAGAATATGATTGCTAAAGAGACTAATATTAAAAAGAAGCCAGGCATGATGGTGCACACCTTTAATCCCAGCACTTGGGAGGCTGAGGTAGGAGGAGAGTTGTGAGTTCGAGGCCGGCTTGGGCTACAATGTGAGCAAGGCTGGCCTGAACTACATAGTGCAATCCTACCTCAAAAAAAAATAGGGCCAAGAGTTTGGATCAGTGGCTTAAGCACCTGCTTAGTGGTGTGAGGTTGTGAGTTCAATCCCCAGTACCGACAAAAAAAAAAAAGAAGCCAGCACTTTGCACCATAAAATAGGAAAGCTATCATGAAGGCATCTCAGGAATCAGAAAGACCTACCCTTGGCGACCTAAAGGGTACATAATTCAAATACTTTGCTTTGAGAAAGGAGCTGTAGGATTCCCTACTTGAGAAGAATTGGCTATAGAACTGATTCCCCAAATTCAGTCATCCAGGCATTCAGAAGCCACTGCAGCCATGAACCAAAGAAACCCAGTTACTGAGAAAGCTAGCAACAAACCTTGGCATCTCCATGTGGTGCTGGTTTTATGGGCGTATAGAATGCAAGGGCTCTAGGATCAGGAAGGCTTTCACATGCAATCAGAAGGAGTCTGGAAGGTTAGGCAGTATGTCCCTGGGAAGGCAGTGTGTAAATCTGTGGCAGAGAAGATGAAAGGGAAGCAGAGACCCCAGAAAGTTGAAGAAGCAAGAAATGTGGAATATCTGAGAAAAACTGAAGGTAGTGAGCAAAGCTACTATGAGGGAGGCCAGGATGGCTGCAACTGGCATTGCTGTAGGAGTAGAGCAGCCCAAGTCATTTGGAGCTGACATTTTGTCACTGCTTGGCCTGGACACTGAACATGGAATCATGGGATTTAATGTTTGCCCTGCTAAGTTTTATTCTTGTTTTGATCTCATTCCTTTCTGTCTGCCTATTCCTTCCTTTTGGAATAGCAATGCTTGCTCTGTGCCGTTGTGTTGTGTAACTTTCTTTTTGATTTTTATAGTGGCTCACAGCTAAGTTTGCCTTGAGTCTTAGAGAAGATTTTGGACTTGGATTTTACAGCAATGCTGAAAGCGTTAAGACTTTGGTAACTCTTAGAGGTGGACCAAATGAATTTTGCATAAAGATATGTACATGAGTCTTTTGTGAACCAAAAGCAGAATTGTATGGTTTATATCTATAATGTACTCAAAAGCCTCATGTGTTCAGGTAGGGCTTTTTAAGCTGACTGAATCATGATAGCACTGTGCTCTTCAGTGGTGTTGTGTCTCTGTGATGAGGAAAGTGACTAAGAGAGCCATGAGGCTGAGAGACCAAAAAGAAAAGGCAAGAAGTAAAATATAGCCTTTAGGGTCAATCGCTCAGTGACCTACATCTAACCAGGCCCCAACCCCTAACAGAAAATCAGCTATGAATTCATCAGCAGACAAACCTACCAATGTGTCAATGCCCCCATAATCCCATCATGCTCCAAAAGTCCTGGCTGTGAGCACTTAACATTTTGAGGAAGGATTTCAGATCCAAACCACAACAATCTACCCATGTCCTCCAAAAGACTCATGTGCATGTCTTTATGCAAATTGCATTTACTCCATATCTAAGAGTTGCTAAAGTCTTAAAAAGTTTCAGCATTGCTAATGGTTCAAGTCCAAAGTCTCCTCTGAAACTTAAGGTAAACTCTTAGCCATCAGTTTTAATAAATATCAAATAAAAAAAGTTAAACACTACTGACAAACAGCAGCACAAACATTCCTATTCCAAAAGTAAAGAATAGAGGAATATAAAGGAATGGAAATAAAGCAAGACTAAAGCCCAGAAGGGCAAATGTTAAATCCTGTAGTTCTGTGTCCAGCACCAGGAGCAATTTGGGGTGAGATGAGAGCTCCAAGGGCTTGGGAGGCCTGCCCATATAACATGTCAGTTGCAAGCCACATGATTTCTCTCTTGCAACAGGCAGCTCCACTCACTTCTTGAAGCCTTCCTCAGCACATATTCCATGCTCCTGGCATCTCCAACTTCCTGTGGTCTGCACTGCACTTTTAGCATCACTGTTACAGCTTTGTGCACTGCCATATCAGGGTCACATTGACCAATTTCCCAGAGCTTCCCGTAAAATCTGGGTAGATCTTTCTTTACCTGACAACTCTTGTGTTCTGTATGCCCAAAAAACCAGTACCATGTGGATGATAATATGGTATACTCAATGACTGAGCAATAGTCAGTCCCCCTTGGATCATGTCTGTAGAGCCCTCTGAGTTTGTGAATGATGAAACCCAGTGAAGTGAATCCCAGGGAGCAAATGTTTAGGTGTAACTTCTCCACAGTGGGCCCTCTCTTCTTGAAGTAAAATCTTTCAAAGAAATTTAATTTTCTTTTTACAGTTTTGAGCCAACAAAAAGTAGGGTATTGCTGATTCTTTAGATATCATTAAGTCACTTTTCCTATTGCCATAATGCAAAATACCTTGATTATTTTCACTCATAATCTTTTCAGCAACATTTCTCCAAGGTCCCAACTATGCAAGTGTTTCCTTTCTGATGAAGCTATACACTTCACAAATCATTCTGTGGATTAGTTCACTGATAAGTTTATAGATAAATGTGGTATTGGAAGGTAAAGCCACGTCAGGGGAAGTGGGTCACAGGGGGTGGGGCCTCCTTTGATCTTTTTGCCTTCTACTGCCATCCCATGAGCTGTTTCTCCTCTCCCATGCTCCTCTGCCATGCAGTCCTGCCTTGGAACCAGCCATAACTGAAACCTCCACAAACTGTGAGTCAAAATAAACTTTTCCTCCTTAGAACTATGGGAGTCAAGTATTGTGTCTCAGCAATGTGAAAGTAACTGAGGCAGATTTTGGAACCAGAGAAGCAGAGTACTTGCTGTGTTACTACCTGACCATGTAGTTCAGAAGCCTTTGGAATTGGTGTGCTAGAGGAATTTGGAATGTTTTAGAGATGCTGACTATAGAAGCATCTCTAGAATGCTGTAAACCAAGCTGAGATTCTGGTCAGAGCTCAGAAGAACAGAATATTGTTTAAAAAGCAGATGGAAAAAACCAGGATCAGAAGGTTTGCAATTGAACTGGGAACAAGGACTACATTGGCAGTTGGACTCCTGGCCATGGGTGCTATGTGCTGTGGTAGAAAATTTGTCTATATTTTGCTCTTCCCATGAGGTTTTGAGGGAACCTGAGATTAAGAGCAGTAGAGTAACTAATCTGGCTGAGGAAATTTCAAAACAGGCTAATGCTGAGGCAGTAATACGAATACTATTGGAGGTTTTTAGCCCACTCTACCTTGAGAGTGAAGAGCAAAAGCACAGCTGAGTGATTTAAAAAGTTCTGAGTTTGGCTGTAAAGGAAACTCCAGTAAAATTGGAGCTTGCAAAGAAGTAGAGGAGAGCTTGGTTACTAAAAAATTAGCATTAAAAAGAAGGCAAGTATTATGAATCTGGACTATACAAAAGATGCCTGGAGGGTATGGAAGTTATCTGAAAGTCCCCATTACCAGGATCAAGGGTGGAAAAGTGAAAAGACTGCTTTGAGAAGACAGCCCCAGGGTACCATGCTTCAGAATGGCAGCAGTCTAAAAAATAGAAATACATTTTCCAGGATTCAGTTCACAATTATCAGGTACCCAGAGGTCTTTGCAGCCCCTAGAAAGATGCAAAAGGGTTTAACTACTGCTTAAGTTAGTGGCAGACTTTGACATCATCTACATGGTGCTGATTTTATGTGCATGAGGAATGCAAGAGTTGGGTCAGGAATACTCCCATCCAGGTTTCAGAAGAAGGCCTGGGAGGTCAGGTAGTTTGTTCCTGAGGGTACAGTGTGTGAAGCTGTGAAAGTGAATCCAAAAGTGCAGTGGAGGGTCCAGGATGTTGGAAAAGCCAAGAATGTGGAATGTCTGAGGGATACTGCAAGGAGTGAGCAATCCCAGGACAAGAGAGAAGCCAGGAGGGCTATATCCACCAGTAGTGCCATAAGGAACTCCCTTCCCAAGGCCTTCTGAGTTCACATTTTACCACAACATCAGGGCATCAGGCAGCAGAGATACAAAAAGGAGTAGCCAGGGAGAAAGATGTACCCTTCTAGATCAACCTCTTTGACCACCTCTTACCAAAACCACCTCCTCTTAGCAAGTTAGCTGTACTCATTCACTGGACAAATCTGCCAACCAGCACTGTCTTGGTTGCTTTTCTCTCATTGCTGAGACAAAATACCTGATGCCCAAAATGAAGGAAAGAAAGGTTTATTTAGCTTACAGTTTATAGAGATTTCAGTCCATGCTCAGCTGGTTCCAAGGCAGGGTGGCATGGCTGAGAGGCAACCATTCATGGAGGTTGTGACAGACACCAAAAATGGTAAGAGCAAAATGGCCAAAGGGAAAAGGGGAGAAGCAAGTCTCTTCCCTCCCTTATGTTGTATGCAGGTTATCTGCCCTAGGGTGGGTGCAGCACTCACACTGCCAATCCCAGCACTAGATAATGAACCAATCACAAACACTACATTCAGTCACCTTCAAAAGGCCCACCCACCATGACTGTATGAGGCTTTGGAGAGACATCCAGACACAAACCATAACAAGTACCACACTCTCATAATCCAACCACCCAAAAATTCTGTCTCTGAGATAATGAGAGTATGGGAGACATTTCAGATCCAAGCACAATATGCTTTGTTGAACTTTGTGCATGTTGCTGCTGGGAGGTGTGTGTCTTTTGTACCTTTTAGAGAATAGTGCCAGTCAACAAGTATGTTTATCCTGGCTCTCTTTCTGGACCTTAGCCACAGAATCTAGTGTTGAATTTACTTTTGTGGTTTCAAAGGAATAACAGGCTGTTATAGTCATGTTCCTATGGCCCTGTCAAGTCTCATGTAATCATGGAATGGACACAGCTGAGTCTGGTGTTCATGATTGGTTTGTTTTCTGGCACTGGGATTGGTGATGTGAGTGCTGAACCTGCCCAGGGGTGGAGCAGACATACAGTGTAAGTGCAGAAAGAAGGCGTGTCTTCCCTCTCTTGCCGGTTTGTACCTTGCTGTTCAGCAGCAGCCATGAATGACTGCCCCGCCATATTGCCCTGCCTTGTAGTCAGCTGAATATGGACTGAGAACTCCAAAAACTGTGAGAAATAAACCTTTCCTTCCCTAATTTTGGGTGTCAGGTATTCTGTGTCAGCCATGAGTGCAAAGTAGCTAAGACACAGGCTTTCTCCATTTGTTTGTGGGCAACTTTCTTTGGTAAAATGTCCGTAGCCGTCTCACTCGGTCTTAGGTCCCCGGCCGGTGAAGGAGGCAGAGGGAGAGAGACAGACACAGACAAAACCAACCCGAATAACGGGACGC
>RJWM01031927.1:0-21931 GCA_004363535.1 Dasyprocta punctata | reverse complement strand
TTAAATTTAGAAGCTGTTTGACAATTATTTTTTCAAGTATGTTTTCAGTCTTATGCTTATCTCTTCATTAGATAGACTTTTTTTTGTTCCACCTTTGCGATTTTAATGGGGCAATGTCGTTCATAATTTTTTCTTTGTAATAAGGGAGGATGATATCCAAGAACTCTAAGTTTTGGACCTAGAAAAGATGATACTAAAATGAACATTTATTACTGATGGACAATGAGCAGTAAGAGTGGTCACTAGCTTTATAAAACAGGCAAGGCCACACAGGTGGTCACTGCTGACCAGCAGTCCTGGGCCAGGTTGTGGGAGGAGCGAGGAGGAGTCTGGGTGTGGCATTTACTGTCTCTCCCCTTCCAACACCTGCCCAGGAGTTGTGTTTATTTCCATCCCTAGGTGTTGGGGGAGTGAGTGCCAGGACAAGAGGTTCCCCTGGAGAAGAGGACCTGGCTGTCATTTTGAGCTGACTGGGATGCTGTGTTTGGCCTGAGGTGTTTGGAGAATGACCCCTGTGATGAGACTATTGTACACGCATGGCTCATTATCCAGTAGTAAATCCCAACACGTGCCTGCCATAAGGACGCCCAGGACCGCTCGCAGAGGGCTCCATGGGGTCACCCATCACTGCCTGAATTCTGCCCATGAATGCTTCCTTCTCTTCTCATTCCCTCACCTCTATCGCCACTCTTCCATTTTGATGACTATTCAGTGTTTTGGTGGGATATGGTAGCAGACAGACAAAAACCTTTTAACTTTAAAAATAGTTTAAAAAAAAAAACTAAATGTCACTCCTGTTGGCAGCTGTGTGTAATTTGTGAATACCCTACCCTCCAGAAATGAATCTGAAAAATTCATTTCATATTTTCTTTCTTTTGAAAAAAGTCTAAACAACTCCTGGCTGATGTAAGATAGAACATTAAAATTCACAAAGTCAGTAAGTTAATTTCCCATGCTTACTAGATAGGGATGGCTAGTCCTTGAATTTGCAGTCTTCCTGCCTCAGCCTTCCACATAGCTGGGGTTATAGGGATGCACCATCATGCCTGCCTCTTTTGTTTTTATAAGAGGAGTAACATATGGGTCAGTGTAACAAAATTTATTTATAGTTTGCAAAGTGAAGGTCTTTTAAAATTCCAGAGCATTCAGTATACTATCTTTTAAAATATTAATATTACCTTTTTCCAGAAATAAAACATTATTGTTCACCTTTCAAACTTGTAAAAATGTACACCTTAGAAAGTTACAACTTCTCACAGTCAAACTCTCCTGAAGTAACAGCCATTTTTACTGACACTCTACCCACCAAAGACACACCAAAGAACTTGGTATTCTTCCAACACGTCATATGCCTTTGAATGTTTGTGTTTTGCTCATGGAATTCCTTCGGTATGGATTTCCCCACTGGTAAGTTTATGCTTTTTAAGGCCCATTTCACATAGCACCTCCTTTCGGGTCTTCCCATCAGAGTTAGTGGTCCTATTCTCTGTACCATTGGGTTTTGTACGTAAATTTCCTCCAGTGTTTATTGCACCGGGAGAGTAAAATTTAAATAGGTTCCATCTGATTCCACAGTTCATAAGGTTTTTTTTTGTGTTGTGATGATCCCTTGGGGATTTTCAGTTGAAATTTAGAGCAGTGAGCTATGATTCTTAATTTGCTATACAGGTTTTTTGCTTTGTAAAGTTGAGACATAATTCATTCACGATGCAATCCCGTGTTTAAAAAGTACTGAGTCTATTATAATTATTATAGCTTTTAATTCCAATTTTTTTCATGGAAAGAGTGATATTTCTTATGTTGGTATTTCCAGTTCCTAGTAGAATGCTTAACCATAGCAAGGCAGTCAAAAAATACTTCCTGAACAAAAGATTATTTACTACACACTCTAAGCAGTACTTGTCAGATTGAAAATACAAACAAACCATCCAAAAAGAAGAAAAGAATGCAGATACTGATTTTGTGAGTGAAATCTGAGATCTAAATTTCGAACAAAATTTACATTCAATATTTGCACCGGTGACCCGAGGTTCCTACACGGAATTGCCAAGGTTCGAATCACCAACTCCCTAAAATAAAGGTAGTTACACGAAACTATCACAAGGGGGCGCTATAGATAAACATTTTTTACTGCTACCTAGAGCAATGCATTGAATGAATTCATGACAGGATTTTCTGCAGCTGTTTTGCTAATTATTATTTAGTCTATGGAGAAGGCACAGCCGATAGATCAGTGTGCTAAAAATAGATTTCCTTTTTCCTTTCCTTTATCTTTTAATGAATTTTCCAAGATTATACTCACAGAACCTGGAAATATTCAGTAGCTCTGTGATAAGCAGGGTCAAATAAAAATATTAGATGTGAAAGTAATAATAATAGTAATAACACAAATAATAATGATGCTAGCATGTTACTATTGATGCTTACAAAATGGGTGGCATAGCGTTATTAGCATATGAGTTTACGTTTAACTCTCAGAGTAATCCCATGAGCTAGCTTATGCCTTCATTTTGCAGGTAAGGAAATGTATACTTAGAGAAGTTAAACAAAACACTCACATTCTGCAGGTTTTAGGTGTGAGGATAGAATTTGAAAATGCTCCACCTTTTTCCAATGCACACACTCTTGCGTTCTGTGCTTCCCCCTGCAAATTTTTATTGGGATTTGTAGCAGAGATCTATGATTCTCAACTTACTGTACTCTTTTGTAAAACTGAGACATGATTCACATACTGTTGAATTCACTTTCAAGGTGCACAGTTCAGTGGTACTTAGCACAATCACAAAGCTGTGTAGCTGTTGTCATTATCTAATTCCAGGATATTTTAATCAGCCCCCAAATTAAATCTTCTACCCATTAGCAATCAGTTCCCATCCTTTCCTCCTCCTAATCTACTTTCTATTTTATAGATTTTCCCATCTGGACATTGCCTAAAAATGCAATAATATAATATGTGCCCTTCTGTGTTTCATTTCTTTCACTGAGTGTAAAGTTTTCAAAGTTTATCCATGTCATGAATTGGTATCTCATTCTTATTTACACCTGAATAACATTCTATTGTGTATATCACAGTTTGTTTACTACAAAGAGTTCATTGGAGGATTAAGAAAACAAAACCGGAAATTCAGGGAGAGGCCAGGTGTGGAGATGGGGACAAAAGTCTTGTCTTGTATGTGAATGAGACCCCTTGGGAGAGAGAGGGAAGCTAAGAAGACTGAACACCAGGCCCAGAGAAATGACTTCTTGGGCTGGTCAGAAGTCTATAAAGAGCAGTAGTCCCCTGTGAGTGTGGGAAAACCAGGAGGAATGTGGTCATAGAAGCCAGGGAGGGAAGAGTCTCACGAAGCCTCAATTTGTCAGCAGCATTGGTACTGATACGAGGTGGCACTGAACTTGGCCATGTGCAGCTGTGGCTTCCCTGGGAGGAATGGTGTGCGGCATGGTGGATGGAAGGAGACTGGCGATAATGCGGCTTGAATGGTAGCTAAAGAGACATGAAGAGTTCAGTTGCTTTCATAAAATTTCTCAGAAGAGCATAGAATTAAATTGAAGTCATAATTCTGATAATTAATCCATTAAAAAGTTATGACATAATTCTTACAAGTGACACGTGAACAACAGGGCTATTACTGGTTGCACACTGATGTTGCATCAGGGGCCTTGTGCGTAACGTGACGCTCGTATCACTGGTGTCCTTTGACAAATGCAGAAACTGACATTCTGGTGCCAGCACAAGTCTGTAGTCCTGGCACTCTGGGAAGCTGAGGCAAGAGGGTTGCAAGTTTGAGCCCAGCCTGGGCAACTTAGTGACTTAGTAAGACTGTGTCTCAAAACAAAAAGGGGTGAGGATGCAGCTCAGTGCAGAGGCCCTGGGTTCAGTCCCTAGTACCTAGAAGAAAGAAAGAAAGAAAGAAAGAAAGAAAGAAAGAAAGAAAGAAAGAAAGAAAGAGACGTTCAAAGGCATGACCTTAGCAATGTCATACCACTCCTGAGTGTTAGAGCAGTGAGCTACACTAATTCAGACCTGCTCCAAAGTCCATATTCTTTTCTCTGCATTTCAGTTGAAAACATGTTCCTTTCTTTTTATTTTATTTTTTATTTTAAACAGAAGAAAAGTAAGAAATTAAAGTAAAACAATTTCACAACTAGCCAATAGGACAGTAACAATAATCAGCACATTGCATATTGTTATATTCACAGCAATTGTTTAGGGTATAAAATATAGACATGAAACATTATCCAGAAAATTATTAGCACAAAACTTTTGCCTCACTGAATCAAGAGAAACCAGCTCTATGACTATTTTTTTTGTTATGATTGCTCCATTATTTTCAAATAAACATTTCACATTAAAAATGAAACCTAAAAATGACCCTGTAGAAACTACTTTTCACCCAAAATTCTTTAACTGTCTTAACTAATTTTTTATGTACGTAGATTTTCTTTCAGTTCATCACACAAGTGCAACAATGCAATGGTTATATATGTGTGGCTTATTTAGTTCACTGAGAAGTATATTTTCAATACTCATTCATTTATGAGTGAAAATGTCTAGTTTATCATTCTTTATAGCTGAGTAGTATTCCATTATATAGAAATACCACATCTTTTTTGTCTATTCCTCAGTCGAGGGGTATTTAGGTTGTTTCCAAGACCTAGCTATTATGAACTGGGCAGCTATAAACATAGGTGCACATATATCTCGTTGTGGTAGGATATTTTTAATTTTTTGGAAAGATACCCAGAAGGGGAATATCTGGGTCAAATGGGACCTCCAATCCTAGCTTTTTGAGGATTCTCCACACTGACTTCCACAGTGGCTGCACCGACCTGCATTCCCACCAAAAGTGGAGAAGGGTTCCTTTTTGCCCACAGCCCCTCCAGCATTTATTATTGGTTGATTTCTTAATACTAGCCATTCTTTCTGGAGTGAGGTGGAATTTCAGTGTTACTTTCATTTGCACCTTTCAAATGACCAGTGCTGTTGAACATTTTCTCATGTATTTATTTATTGTTTATACTTCTTTATCTGAAAAGTGTGTGTTCATCTCAGATGCCCATTTTGGGTTAGGTCTTTAAATCTTGGCGGGCTGATTTTTTTAAGTTCTTTGTACATTCTCGATAGTAATCCTTTATCTGAGGGACAGCTGGCAAACATTTTCTCCAAGATTGTAGGTACTCTCTTCACACTGTTGGTGGTTTCTCTTGCTGTGCAAAAGCTTTTCAGTAGGATGAGATCCATTTGTTGATTCTTTGCAATAGTTCCTGTGCAGTCTGGCTTTTATTCATAACGTCTTTGCCTACACCAATGTCTTCAAGAGTTTTACCTAGTCTATCTTCTTGGAGATTTAATGTTTCTGTTTTAATGTTGAGATCTTTAGTCCATTTGGATTTTAACTTAGTACATGGTGAAATATATGGGTCCAGTTTTAATCTTCAGCATGTGGAAAGCCAGTTTTTCCAACACTATTTATTGAAAAGGCTATCTTTCTTCCAGTGAATGTGTTTGGTACCTTTGTCAAAGATAAGGTAGCTTAGTGTGTCTGGAGTTGTTTGTGGATCTTCTAATCTATTCCATTGATCCACTGGTCTTTTTTTTTTCCAGTACCATACTGTTTTTATCACAGTAGCTTTATAGTATAATTTCAGGTCAGGAATTGTGATGCCCACTGTCTTGTCTTTGTTGCCCAGGATTGCCTTTGCTATTCTAGGTCTCTTCTGGTTCCAGATGAATTTTAGAATTGTTTTCTGTAATTCTGTAAGATATGCTATTTGTATTTTGATTGGAATTGCATTGAATCTGTATAACAGTTTTGGAAGTATGGCCATTTTCACTATGTTGATTCTTCCTACCTAAGAGCATGGAATATCTCTCCATCTTCTAATATCCTCTTCAATCTCCTTTGTCAGAGTACTATAGCTTTCAGTATAGAGGTCTTTTACATCTTTCATTAGACTGAAACATAAATATTTCATTTTTTAGATGCTATTGTAAAAGGTATTGTTTCTCTAATTTCTCTCTCAGTGAGATTGTTATTCATGTACAAGAATGCTATTGATTTTTGAGTATTGACTTTGTAACCAGCTATATTGCTAAATCTGCTTATTAAATCTAGAAGTCTCTTGGTGGAATTTTTGGGATCTTCTAGGTAGAGTATCCTGTTATCTGCAAATAATACTAGTTTAACTTCTTCCTTTCCTATCTTTATTTCTTTTATTTCTTTGTCTTGTTTAATTGCTCTGGCTAAGGTTTCCACAACTATGTTGAATAAGAGTGGAGAGAGTGGACATCCTTGTCTTGTTCCTGATTTTAGAGTGAAAGCTTTCAGTTTGTGTCCATTTAGTATGATGTTGGCTATCGATTTGTCATAGATAGCTTTTGTCAGCTTGAGAAAGAGACAATCTATTCCAATTTTCTGTAGAGTTTTTATCATGAATGGGTGCTGGACTTTGTCAAAAGCTTTTTCTGCATCTATTGAGAAAATCATATAACTCCTTTCTTAAAGTGTCTAAAAAAGAAATTTAAAAACGTCTCCTTCATAGTGACCATTTTTTTCAAATAAAAATGCTGGGAATTTACATGACAGGCAACCATGGGTCACAGTCCAGTTTGACCTCAGAGACCTTAAAAGTACTAGAAAGAACATACTAAGCAAGGGTTGTAGATTTAGCTGTGTGGCATAAGCGCTTGCTCGGAAAGTGTGAGGTTGTGAGTTTGATCCCCGGTACCCCCCCCGCCAAAAAAAAGTACTGCGTGAAGAGTGGGAAGGGGCTTTACTTTTTCAACCGAGCCCTGCTTCAGGGAACAAGGAAACTTTGTGTTCCTTTCAGGTCCAGAAGAGAGAGGACCTTGTTCCTGAATGAACCAATAAGTTTCATCCCAGCCCTCAAGAATGATGTCTGTTCATGTTCTCACAGTGAGCCTGAAGACTTGTCAAATGCAAGAGTGAAAGACCAGGCCGAGCCACCCTGGGCATCCGCAGCAGCCCCGCCAGACAGGTGGCTCTTTCAGGTTGCAAACCCATCACTGTCCCAGAGGCTCCAAGTAGAAGTTCTCTACATCACCTGCACGTTATGGGTAGCCTTTTGTATGTACAGAATGGTCCATGATATCTAAACGCAAAAAACTGAACTATAGGTTTTCTTTGGGTATAGTCACATGTAAGAGTATGTATTAAAGACACATACAACTGATCTTATAATTGTGGTTACTTGGATGGCTGGGATGTGGTGGCACAGCTGGAGGAACTGGGAGGAAGGAGTGTGAGGTGGACTTCAGCTTGATCTATAACAGCTGTTTAAGAGAGAAGGAAGGGAAAAGGAAAAAGACATAAATTTGTATATATGTATATGTAAGATAGCTAAAATGACTATACTACTAAATGTATTAGTTATTGAAAAACAACAGTTAATACTCACATGATTATATCAATTTTACATGTCTATATCTGTTAATCTAAACAACCCTTTTGAAGGTAATGATAGCAATATTATAATCATTGTCACATTCCTATCATCTTGTTTTGTAAACCTATAATGTTATTGTATTGGATTTGCTGTTGTTGTTTGTCTCTTGTTTCTTGTCTTTCTTTTCTATGTCTTTTTTCTCTTAGATTAAAATAAAAAAAAAGAAGTGTGGTCTCAGCAGAGCGGTTTGGTCGTTGGTTGGAAGGATATCATTTCTGTTTTCGGCAACTGCGGCTGTTGTCTGAAAGCAGATGTGGTGGTCTGAAAAGCAACCAATGACTTCAGCGTTGGGTAAAAGAAAAGGGCTCAAACCAAGCAGGCTGCAGGTAAGTCCACTGGTGGGAAAGCCCCTCCCCCACCGAAAACAGCTGGCCACTAAAGCTGCCCGGAAAAGTTCTCCCTCTACCGGCGGGGTGAAGAAACCTCATAGCTACAGGCCTGGTACCGTGGCACTTCGAGAGATTGGCAGTTACCAGAAATCCACCAGGCTTCTCATTTGGAAGCCACCTTTCCAGAGGTGGGTAAGAAAGATTGCCCAGGATTTCAAAGCTGACTTGAGGTTTCAGAGCGCAGCCATTGGTGCTCTTCAGGAGGCTAGCGAGGCATTCCTGGTGGGCATATTTGAATCTGCATGCCATCCATGCTAAGAGAGTCACCATCATTCCCACAGACATCCATTGGCCCACCGGATAGGGGGAGAGAGAGCTTAAGTGAAGGCAATTTCTGTGGCGTTTTGTAGTAAATTCTGTAAAATACTTTGGTTTAATTTGTGACTTTTTTGTAAGAAATTGTTTATAATATGTTGCATTTATACTTAAGTCATTCCATCTTTCACTCAGGATGAATGCGAAAAGTGACTGTCTGCAGACCTCAGTGACGTGGGCACCGTTATTCAGGAGTGACAAGTTGCTAATATGCAGGAGGGATGGGTGATATTTCTTGCTTCTCATGATTCATGTTTCTGTATGTTAATGACTTGTTGGGTAGCTACTAAAATACTAGAATTGATACATGGATACAGGGTCCTTTTGCAATAAAACTGGTTATGACAATCCAAGTGTTTAACAATTGGGGCTAAGTCTCACCATACATCACTGGGATCGAATTTGGGCTTTTTCAAGGGTGAAGATCCAAGTCCTAACCACAGTGTGATTTACAATTTCCTAAAAAAGAAGAAGGAGAAGAAAAGTAAACCTGGCAGCTATAGCATACACTATGTGCATTTATAATAGCTATTTTATATATTGTAGTGTCAACACTTTTAAATTAAATGTTTTACATCTACACACACACAAAAAGTGTGCTTTCAGCACTCTGGGAGGCTGAGGAGGGAGGACCGAAAGTTTGAAACCAGCCTGGTAATCAATTTAGTGACATAGAGAAACCTTGTCTGCAAAAACCAAGAAAGTGTGGTACCAGTACCTCTGAGAATCTCCATGGCCTTTTCTAGAGGGTTGTCAAAATCAAAACTATTTTCATCATGACGCCGTTTTAGTCTGCGTTGCTATAACAAAATGCCATAACAGCTTTCAGACAACAGGAATGTATTTTTAGCAGTTTTGGGGGCTAGAGGTCCACGATCAAGAGGTTGGCCAGTCTAGGGTCTGCTGAGGGCCTGCTGAGGCTCCCTAGAGGATGCCTGTGTCGTGTCCTCAGGTGCAAAGGGGGTGGGCAGCTTTCTGGGCCTCTCCTTTTTGCACATTCATTCCATTTATGAAAGTTCCAGCTTCACAATCTGATAGTACCCCAAAGGCTCTACTCCCGATGCGATCATGTTGATGATAGGTTTGCACATCTGAGTTTGGAAGGGACTCAGACATTCATTCTGCAGCAAGCACTAAGGTGTCATTTGCCTTTTTGGCTGATGGACATGTGCAGTGATGCTGCAGCACCAGCGGTGTGGAAGGCTGTTGGAGCCCTTAGTTGATCAAGGCAGTGGCCCCCAACTACTTTCCACCCATGTATCTTGCACTGCCTCACAGTTGAAGTGAAAAACTAAACTTTCCAGCTTTACTTAGCAGTAATGATTTTGAGGAAATGGGAAAGGAAAAAAATGCTATTTCATTAAACCTGACTCTTGTGCACACATTTAAGAAATATTTTGGGTGATGAAGCACACACAAAGTACCTTTGCTACTTCCCCAGAGTACAGGAATTGTCTAAAGAAAGGGTGCTTGTCTGAGTTGAAAGCTTTTTTTTTCATGGAAAAGTGTTTTTTTTTTTTTTGAAAGAGTAGCTGACAGGCAAACTGTGGTTACTCAAATTAGGGGGCTTGAATGTTGCAGATATTTTCCTGAAAATGAACAAAATGAGCTTGTCACTTTAAGAAAAACAGTGGATAGTGTTTGTCACCAATGACAAAATGACGTGTTTTCAAGCAAAAATTAGAAGTTTGGAAAACTTGCTTCTGCCATAGAAGTTCAACAACTTTCTAATACTTAAAGGTTCTTAAAGGATTTTTCATACTGGAATTTTTGATATTGTATAATGAAATGAAAAAACATTTGGAAGATTTACACTGCCAGCAAACCAGTATTTTTAAATGATCTATGCCTTTTGCTGCAACGCAATTAATTTCTGTTTTTCTGCATTTTCAAATCTGAAAAAAATTATTTATTGCAAAGTTGCTGCTAGGAACTGAATTGTATTCGTTCCCATTCAGGTGTAGAAGGCCTGATCCTGGTACCAGAACAGTGACTGTATTTAAAGATGAGACCTTTAAAGTGGTGATTAAGTTAAAGGAGGTCTTTAGGATCAGCTCTAGTCAGATACGTTGGTGCCCTTATGACAAGATCACAGCCACCAAGATCATGTGCATGGAGAGAAAAGGCCACATGAGGACACAGGGCTGGCAGCCCTCTGATCTCAGACTTCAGCCGCCAGAGCTGTGAGAAAGTAGATTTCTGTTATTTAAGCCAACTGGTCTGTGGTATTTTGTTGTGGCAACTCTAGAAAACCAATATAATTGTTTATCTTGCAAGAAACCTAGATTACTGGAACAAAAGTTATTCAGAAGTGGGGCAGCAATTCACAGCATCAATAGCTCATAAAAACTTTCCTTAACTGTGTCCCTCCATTATCTCACATTTTCTCTCTTTTTCTCTTTCCCACTTTTCCTATCTCTCTGTCTCTGTCTCTCTTTCTATGATTGAAGCTGAAATGACAAAGGTAGCGAAGGGTTGTTGCTGGTGTGTGTGTGTGTGCGTGCGTGCGTGTGTGTGATATCATTTGGATCCCTGAGGTCCTCCCCATCTTGAGAAGCAGGAAATGATCAATGTCAGTTCAAGTGTTGTGCTGTCTTAGCCACTTCTGCTTTGGGCACTGCTGATCAAGAAGCACTGACCCACAAAGCAACTGAAACTCCCTCTCCTGCACAAATGCTGCCAGGTTGCTGACCAGTGTGATCCCAGCTCTGATCTGGCCAAGGATGACGTCAAGCTGTTTAGAGAGAAGGTGACTCGGTGTGATGTCAACCTTTCCCAGGGGTATCAGTGTTGGAAGCCTGGTAGCCTGTGCGAGGAGAACAATCTCAGGTCATCTTACTCATGTGGGGTGGGTCCCCTCCCACTGATCATGTGGAACTGCCACTGGAGCATGGCATAAAACAAGCCACCCACTGCCCCTCCACTGCACTTTTGAGCCAAGTTCCAAGGCCGGCTCACCTTGCTCTCGTCCTTTCATAACTGTGCCACAGTGGGATTGTTGGTGTGTGCGGCCTGGCCAGTGATGCAGGGGTCTCTACTCTCAAGCACCCACCCACCCCTGTACTCTTTATAGATTCTGAGAACAGCAGTTAGAACGCAGGTGCTCAGAAGGAACAAGAAGATGATTTCAAGTTGCTACTCTCCTTTAAGAATCAAAAACCAAAGATCAGGAGGAAGAAGAGAGTAGATGAGGGTGACTTGTGAGTGGCAAATTTAAGCCCTTATTACATGCTCAGATTATCTCATAATTGCAGGATTGAGTTCCTGGGAGAAGAGATTCAGAGACTCTAAAGCTCATGCACAAGGATTTTATTGACAGCCTTCAAGAATACAGCTGTAAAGCAGTAAAAGAGGCAGGACTGCCCAGTCGCAGCCGAACAGTTGTGGACTTGTCACAGGACACTTCCTCTGATTACATGGGGAGCTGTGGAGCTGGGGTGATCCTTCAGAGGTGTCCCCACTGGAGGCAAAATGGACCAGTTGTTGACTGTGGGCTGCTCCCAGAGAGGGACTGTGAACTGGAGGACTATGCAGTTTTCCTGTGCTGGCAGTGGGGTGGGGTGGGGTGGGAGGTGGGGAAGGTACAGGTAAGTGCATGAGCTTCCCAGGCCTAGGTCCTGGAGGGTGTATGGGCAGAAGACTTCGGCTTCCACTGCACTCATTTATAGTTACAGTCATGCAGAGGTTTGGGATGACAGGAACTGGAGCTTAGATTACAGAGTCACTCAGTATGGAGCTAAGAGACAAATGCAGGTCTCTGGTCTAAGCATTCAGCTTTAAATTGCAAAACATGGATGGGAGGCATAGCAGACAGAAAAGTTTGCTCATGAAGCCAGTGGATTTTCATGTAGCACCTGAAGGGGGTGCCTGGCTAAGCCAGCGAGCAAGTCCTGAAGGAGGAGAAAGGCAGTGGACCGGAGAGATAGGAGCAGGGCAGAGGCTTGGCACCAGTAGCAAAGAGTAGGAGGGGGAACTTGGTGCTGAATTCCAGAAAATCAGGTATCATTGGAGGCGGGTAGGTCCTGTGGCCTCCACTAACCACTGGGGAATTCCTGTGTACCAGCTGCCTGGGCCTAGGGAGCAGTGTGAATGGAGGCGGGGGAGGGTAGAAGGGATCATGCCAATAGCTCCTGAAACTCGAAGAGGGCAACCCCTTTCCATCTAGATCCCCACCTGCTGAAGACTAAAAGCCTTAAGTCATTGCTGGCATCTCAGCAGTGGTCCTACCACCTAGGTGGCATGTATTTTACCAAGAATAATTGTGCAAGACTTTGAAATGGGCAACAAAAGACTGCTAGGTCTCTTGTCTAGGAGACCCTTCCTCTTTACCTGCACTTTTTATTTCCTCTGAGGTTTTTTGTAACTCTGTGACTTGTGGAAAACTGATAGTCATGCAAATGATTCTGGTCCATAGAAATGCAAATGGATTTTGTCCGGTGGAGATGCACAGTTATTGCTCTGTGGATATTGACTGGTTTTGCATTTATTTGTAAATTCATATCAACATTTCTGATTACTTTGATATGTATGTTCATTGACTATTCCTTTGATTTATTTGTAACATTTTATTGGTTCTCTTATTAAGTTAAATGAATCTTTGATACATGTTCATTTGAAAAAAAAGAAAAAATAAATTCAGGTTCATTTCTAGTTTAGTTGCTCTAAATCTGGGGAAAGTTGAACAACATTCTACAGCAGCATCTAAGACTGAAAGAGGGAACTGAGAAGACTGCCAGAGAGGGGTTGAGTGTTAACTCTGCAATCCCTATCAATCAAAGAAGCTATGCTTTTGTCTGGTTTTGTGCTTTTATCTTTTTTCCAATAAGGTGCATCCACAGAAGATTTAATTAAAACTAAAATACCATGGTTGAATTTTATCACCTCAAAAGAAGTTAAAGTTCTAACCTCCAGTACCTGTGAATGTGACCATGTTGTATTTGGAAATATAGTCTTTGTGGATGGTCAGGTTGTGATGAGGTCACTAGGGCAGGTCTTACTCCATAAGATTGTGTTCTTATGAAAAGAGATTTGTGGACACAGAGTATATCACATAAAGATAAAAGCAGAGATCAGGGTGGTGCATCTATAAGCCAAGGAGCACCTCTGCAAACTACCAGTGGCTAAGAAACAAGGAACTGATTTTCTCTTACAGATTTCAGAAGTAATTGACCTTGCTAAGACTTTGATCTTGAACTTCTGGCTTGCATGGCTTGTATCTAGATTATACCCCTCCCAAAGTGTCATGCACTCAGAAGTGGAGCTTTGCAGAGTGGCTGGAATTAGGGTATGTGAATATGGATTAAGGGTGTGTGATAAATTGGTTTAGCATAGTTCTGGATGTGGATAACAAAATCCCTGCTTTGGGTGTGGGCAGGACCAATCAATAGGTTTGGCATTTGGGTGAAATACAAAGGGAAAGATGGGAGGCAATCTGCTGCTTGCTGCTGGCTACTTCCTGTTTACCCTGCCATGGACTGTTTCTCCTCTTCCATGCCACCCCACATTGGAACCAGTTGACTAAGGACTGAAACTACCATGAACTGTGAGCTAAAATAAACCTTTCCTCTTTTACTCTAAGTGTTGGGTAATTTGTCTCAGAAATGAGAAAAGTGGTTAAGACATAGCTTCCAGAACTGTGTGAGAGAAAAATTATGCTGTTTAAAACATGTAGTTTGTGGCACGACAGCCCTAGGAAATGAACATACATGACTCCTATGGCTATGAGAAATATAAACTACAGATTTTGGCTGGCTATCTCCTTTTTACCATAAGGAGTGGAATTAGGGCTGCAGAGTGTTACAGTGCCTCAAATACCTTAAATACAGCAACCATTCAAGTGGGGCGGCACTTCATCATTGTGGTTGTAAAACTCTCTAGGAAAATATGAAATCCAAAATAGTACACCCAGCTGCAGTGTGACATTGCATAATTATAGCTCTCCTGTTTGTTGTTGGCAAAAGAAGAGACCCTCACTGTGTCTTAACAAAGGAGCAGATCATTGCCTGAATGGCACCCAGTTACTGTGTCCTCAATTTCCTAATCAGAACTGTCAGGGATCACACTTAATTAAGCCCTCTTCCCAGCTTTGTGGAATTGGCACATTCCCATAGTAATTACTAAGGTTTCCTGTGCCTCTGCACACCCTCACTTCAGGCAGGGGTAGTTTGGACTGACCCAAGACCTTGAATTTTGGCTATGGCGCATACTGAAATAATCACAGATTGATTTTTAATGACATTTTTTGTGAAACTGGTTGATTCAGTTTTTCAGCAAGAATATGAGTCTCTAAAAGGATATATCAGGGCTTGAAATAAATGATCCACAACTAGGGCCACTCATTTTCTTTCTTGTAAAGAGGATTCTGGCTGTTCTCCAAGATGTTGAGAGTAAGGGAGAAGGTGGATGGATAGTCAGTCACCTGGCAAATCAGCCTCACAGTTCTCTCAGGTTGAAGAGTTGTCTGTTGGCCCATTCCACCTGCCTTTTGGTCCATTTGAGGCCTACCAAGAATGGCTTGCATTCCCTAGATGATAATGATGATGCATTGGACTCTGATGGAGGGATCTGATCAGTTATCTTCCTGCTGGAACTCAAATAAATGTCGAAAGCTGGATGGTGGTGAAGGCAGCAGAAGAGAGGCAAGCATAAAGCCTTGGGGGTCTGTCTAGCAGCTTCCTTGTTGCTGTAGTGCACTTGGCACACAGGGAGTCTCTTCTGAATGATGACCCTACCTCATTCCCTGACTAATCTCTCCTGAAGATTTGAGACCCCACTCAGTCTTTGGGACCCAGCATACCCTCACTAGAGAAGCAAAACAAAACAAGAAGTAACTCAGTCTTATTGAATTAGTTTACTGTGGTGTCAACTTGAATAAGAAACACCTGACTGACTCATTCAGCACAGCTCTGAATGTGTCTGGATGACTGACTCACTGAAGAGGGCAGACCCACCCTGGGTGTGGGTGGTACTGACCAATAGATTTGTATCTGGAATGGAATAAAAGGGAAACGAATAAAGTCTCCCTTTTGTTTCTTTGGAGGAGCTCCAATCTATGACATTCAGGCTTCCAGTGCAGATTTTTCAGCCTTTCAGTGTAGACTTTTCAGCCTTTCAGTGTAGACTTTTCAGCCTCCCAATGCAAGCTTTTTAGCTTCCTGATACAAACTCACACAGGACTCTGCAGCGAGCTCCAGTCCTTTGAGTTTTGATAAGATCTTCCAGTTCTCCACTGCACATACAGCCATTTTGCATTTTTTCATACTTGACGCTTCAGATGGCCATGGTAAGCCTGTCTTGTAAAAATATTACATATATGTGATATTAAATCTGTTCCTATAGTGAACCCTAACTGACACACCTGTCTTGTGGCCTGGAAGATCTGATACCTTGGTCTCTACCTGGAGGTGCATGGAGACACCCCTGGGTACCCTGGGACATGTCTCATGTGAGTTTCTTCATTGAACTCTAAGTCCTGCCACCTGCAGTCTTCTGCCCATGAACTTCTGAACTCAAAGGTGTCTCTTGGTCTCTTTGCTCCTGGGACTTCACAAAGCAGAGTGGAAGGCTGAGGTCCATAGGGAGGCATCCGTCTCCTGTAGCTGCTGAAGCTGTCAACTCCTGAGATACCCCTGGTGTCATCATGGCATTGGCAGTGTTCTGGACAGGACTAGACAAGAGGTTTCTTTTATACTGTATGCTATATTTTGTTTTGGGTCTAATTTCAAGTTCAAGTTTAACATACAAAGAAAATATATGCTGTACTGGCTCAGCCACATGCTAACACTGAAGCCCGAGCTGATGGCAGCACACAGTTGACAGGTGAGTGGCAGGTGCCTGCTAGGACCTGGAACTCTGGCCATGGAGTCCTGTAACCGCAGGGGTAAGATGGGTTGAGATGACAGAGAGCAATGTCTCCATTGTAAGGCTGTCTCTGTCAGGGCGTCTGCTCTCCTCATCATAAAGAGATAACATACTAGGTATTTGTTTTTCCTGGTGCAAAGCAGAAACTATCACTTGTGCCCTTTTGACACTCAGACTTAATGGTGCCAGGTGCTTCGTGGTTGCTTAGTAAATATTTATCTAAAAAACTCCTGCAAGACCAAATCCTTCTAGTCAGTTGTGTTCTCAGAGCAGAAACCTCCACTGTATTTCTCCTTTTGACTGGGGAAAAGATTCCAGAGCAGACAAGTTTATATCTAAGTGAATCTAGCAGGAGAAACAGCAACTAGGCGAGCTGTCACAATAAAAGCACCCAACAGCAATTCATGTACTTTTTAAGGAGTTAGATAATGTCTCTGAATGAGATTTTTTACTGTGTTAAAGCACATTTCTGACCCTTGACTTGGCTAATGATCATGTTTTCGTTACAGAGGTATGTTTCTCAAGAAGGTGGAAGTTGTCTAGGTCTGTAGATTTCTCCATGGAAGAGGGAGTCCAGCCTGTATGCATGGTGGGACTTCGCGTCATTCACCTTCTTGGTCCTCTGAACCATCAGATGGCCTTCCCCAAGAAGCTCCCAGCTCTTATAATGGCATTGGCGAAACATATCCACTGAGGTCCAGTTAGGTGGCAGAACCACACCTGTTATTTTAATAGGAGGAAATACTATATTAACAAGCCTAGGCCTCCCAACTCCTAGGCTCCAGGTCCCATTCTTGAGCCACTGGGCATTAATTTTTGCTTTCCTCTCCTCACTGAGTCATATTTCATGCTTTTTTACTCTATTTAGAATTAACCAATATATTTTTAAAATTATAATTATCAGTGCATGTTAATTTTACAAAACAATGGTTTAATTTGACATTTTCATACATGAATATTATGTATTTTGATCGTACCCACTTTCCTCTCTTACTCTTCCCTTCCCTTCCTCTCTTATTCTTTTTTCATTGTTGGTAGCCTTAATTTACTTTCTTGTTTTCTAATTCATATATTATTTAAAATTCCTTATTTTTGGAAGAAGCCTGTGCACTTTATCTGGATTCCCTACATGCTTGTAGCGGGGGTGGGAGTGGGGAGATTCTTCCATGGCAGGTCAGTTTGTTATGGTGACACCAAAATACTCTGGAAATTTTTGGCAGATGCCAGGGAGAGTGGGAGAGTTATGTAAAGGGAAGTCAAAGGTGTTTTGTTAAGCACAAAAATACGGTCTTTTACCTTCCGTAGAGAATGGCTTGGGTTGTTTGTAACTGACTTTATGAAACTATAGTAGATTTCAATGCAACTCCACGCACACAATGGGGTGACACAGAGCTCCAGTTATACTTGAAATATGATTTTAGGTTTCAGATGATGGAGATGATGAGTTATTCATCCCACGCTTGCCATAGAGTAGATTCTCTATACATATTCGTAGAGCAAATGCATGAATGCATGAGTGACTTCTTGATTTGTTAGGACAAAAATCATACTATTGAGGCCTTTCATCCTTAACCCTTTGACAGCTCTCATAAAGAGATTCCATGACATTAATCAGCAGCCCTAGATTAAGTTGGGAATGAACTTGTAGCAGGGAGCCTGTAAGAAGTGTGCAAAATCACAAAGAGGGAGTGTCTTGGTTACTTTTCTTTTGTCATGGAGACAAAATACCTGATGCTCAAAGCGGAGGGAGGAAAGGTTTATTTAGCTTACAGTATTTGGAGGTTTCAGTCCATACTCAGCTGTTTCCAAGGCAGGGTGGTGTGGCTGAGGGACAACTGTACATGGTGGCCACAACCGACAAGCGTGAAAGGGCAAAAAGGGAAAACATGCTTCTTTCCCACCCTTATATTGTATGTCAGTTACCTGTCCCTGGGCAGGTGTAGCACTCATACCGCCAATCCCAGTGCTGTACAAGGAACCAATCACAAACACTAGATTCAGCAGCCTCCATGACTGCATGAGGTTTAGGGGGGACATTTAAACAAATCACAATAGGGAGCTTGAAGAGAAAACTGAAAAGGCAACTGAAAAAAAGAAAGAAAAGGCATTGATCACCACTTGGCAGAAATATTTTACTGTCTCTTTGGAGAAAAAAAATCAATGAGAATTTTAGAATGACAGAGAGGAATCATGAGTTTCTCAGCCCACACTGCCTACCAGGTGTAGTGACAGATTTGCCTCAGGGGATATTTTCACAGTGACAGGGGAAGTCCACAGACCAGCTAAGCTAGCAGTCCTGATGGATGTAAATGGTGGGTTTTTCAGAACAGGAAACTGACTCAGAAAAAAATTTAAACTGAGATGTTATGGGGAAAGGAAAAAAGACTTTGGTACAAAAAAGGAAGAAGAGCTTGATAATCACATAACAATGATGAGGACAAGAGGCAGAAATGCTGATGGGGGATGATAAGTTCAGTCCACGGTGGCTGTCCCTGGAATGGAGTCAGGGAGTCAGTCCTGGTCAGGGGGCAAAGAAAGCTGGACGGCACATGGGAGAGGGTCGGGACAGGAGGCTGTAGGTAATGGTGCCAGAGTGGATAGGAGAAGAGGGAGCGATATGTCCACAAGTTGTCCCAACTGTGATGTGTTCTTCCTTCCCCTCTCAAGGATACGGTCTTCAAACTAAGAAGGGTAAAACACAGGGTCGATGAAAGGGAAGTCATACCCAAATTAAGTGAAAGAAATCAGGAGAACCAAGCCTAGAGGAATTAGTTCCTGTGATTAAAGGAGCTAAAATTGTATGAAGCTATTGATAGGCATCTCTAAGAAGCTGTAGGAAACTAGTGCTGTCCAGCAAATTGGAGTTGAGTCCATAGCCACCACTAGCCCATGGGGAAGCCTTTGTGTAAATTAGAGAAAGGCACCCTTTCTCAGGCAGCTCCACCTCCACTTGTTGGGAAATTGTCATGAATGTTGATGTGAAAGAATGAAACACTTCATGGTCATCTCCCAGGACAGTTTTACAATATTCAATGCTCAAATCTACAATAATTACTTTGCATACATGGTCTCCCTTGATATTGGAAACTCTTAAGAAGTATACATGCCCTGCTTGGTGGCTCTGACTCACAGGACAGTAAAAGAGTGGGTAACAAAATGATAGAATAGGAGCATACTATTAGTACTTGAAAAAATGGAGAACTTGATCATCCTATCAGGGAACATTTAGAAAATAATGTGTTAATCATAAGAGTTTATCAAGAATGCTGATTAGTGGAGAAAAGATTACTTGGTGAGAGATTTGCAGACCACACTAGAGTCCTCTATGCTCAGTTCTGCCCTATTTAGGAGTTTCTAGATGGAATGTGCCTCAAATTTTCAGATGTGATGTTAGGAGGGGGTAAGAATATAGTGATCCTGAATAATAGAAGTGGGGTGCACAAGATATTAGTGGACTGAAGTGATAGTATCTATTACTGGGACAAAATACTTGATACAACTTAAAGGAGGAGAGGTTTATTTTGGCTCATGGCTTAAGAAAGTTTAGTTCATTGTCTGCTGACTCCATGGTAGAGGAAAGATGCTCAACCCCCAGAAACCAGGAAGCAGTGAGAGTGAAAGGAGAATCTAGAGATAACAATAGATCCTTCCAGGTCCTACCTCCAGTGACCTTACTCCTCTAACCAGGTGCCACTCCTTAATAGCACATTCAACTGTGAACTCATTAATGTATCACTCATGAGGGTAGCCTTTCCCTGATCAGTCACCTTCCAAAAGCTCCACCTTGGAAGGTAAGAAGCTTTCGGGGGGCATTTCAGATCTAAGCTATAACATAAACACATCTGTTAAAATTATACTTCATAGAAAGACATTGTTGATCTTAATACCTAAGTTTAAAAATAATGTCCCAACTACAGAGCAGGGGAAGGTATGCATTAGAGAAACATGTATACAAAACAGGTTTTCTGTTGCCAGGAATCTCAGTGTAAATAACTGGTGAAAAGTGATCCTCATAAAATTTTTTTCTTGGCCCTAGGCTGTAACAATGGAAATCATTAGAATGGGATGTTACAGTCTTGTTCTACATTTTTCATCTCATATCATGTAATTACATTTAGTTCTGAGTTCCACATTTTAAGATTGATACAACTAAACTGGAATAAAATCAAATGTTTGTCTGAGAAAGTGAGAGAAATGGAAAATATGCTGTTTAGCTGCTGTCTAAGGAATTGGTGGGATTACTGTGTGTGATAGAGAAAATAATAAGAAAAAAAATGACTTGTAACTTACAACTTTCCCACTGAAGTGGCAAGGTTGAACTTTCTCGTTTGTTGAAAGCAATAATCATTCTTGAAATAATGATCTTAGGCATCCTGGAAAGTTGGAAAAGGTCTGGAGACCAAATGATAGCTGTAATGGTTGATCGATTATGTCAACCTCAGAAGTTTAGAAACTTAACTAAATTGGGTCAGCAATTCTACACCCTAGGATGTGGAGGAGCCACCCTGGGGTGGCTCTTTGTCTGGTGGTGTAAAGGAAAAATGAGGAAGGATAAACTGGCTCAGTCATTCAGTTTTTTGGAGAAGCTTCAGTCTTTGACTTCAGCTTGGATGTTGTTTCCTGACTTCCAGCACAGACTATCTGTCTTCCGCTGTGGATCCTTCAGCCTTTCATCACAGACTCTTCAGCTTTCTGCCACAAACCTTTCAGCCTTCTGGTGTAGACTCTTTGACCTTCTGATAAATACTTGCATGGACACTGCAGTAAGCATCAGACTTTGGATTGAATCCTTCAGTCTCCAGTGTGCGTACATCCTCTGCATGCTTCCTCATTCAACTCTGTGGGTGACCATTGTAAGCCATTCTTGTAATTTCTTATACATTTGTGCATCTTGTGTTAACATCTATTTCTCTAGAAACAGATATAACACTGACTGATATATTAGCCAAGGGGAAAGAGATAGAGGAGTGGAGATGTGTCATAAAGTTTATCTTGCTTCCTCTTGCTTGGTGGAAAGTACACATTGCAGGCTGGGATGAAGTATTGAGTTCTACTTCACCTGTTGATATCATCTTGGAAAAGGGAATTTTCATATGAAGTCAATAGTTTCAAAGGCTGCAAAAGGGAACGTTTATTAAACAACCCATGTAAGTTAGTGGAATAGAATTAGACAAATGGATAGAAGCCACAGGAGTCAGTCTTGTTCTGTGGTGGAAAGGATAGTGAAAGGTAGTGACCTCACCATTGCCCAGTGATAAAAAACAGATTGAATTTTAAAATTAATTACAGTGCAAGACACAGTGCCATTAACGCCCCCTCAAAAAACTCCCCCTTTCTTTGAACACACTTGTTCCATTCTTCTTGCCACTTTCTGAAGGCGTTCTGCAAGTCCTTTCTCATGTCTTTAATTGCATGCTCACAGATGCCTCAATGTCCTGACTAGATTAAAAATGTTTACCTTTCATGGTTGTTTTGACTTTAAGGAAGAGGGAAGAGCCAGAAGTAACATGGTGCCAGATCTGGTGAATAAGGTAGATGAAGATGCATTGTAATATTTTTCTGAGCCTGCCTTTCTTTTGGAAGGCACTTGGCAACAGCATTCACTGTATTTGTGATCACACCTTGTAAAGATGCTCATGAAAGAGGACTTCAAGTACTGTTTTAGAAAGTGGCAAGAACAATAGGATAAGTGTGTTAGAAATGAGGGGAAGGAGGCGGGGGATTTAGCTCAGTGGCATAGGCACCTGCCTGGCAAGAGTGAGGTTGTAAGTTTGATCCCCGGTACAAAAAAAAAAAAAAAAAAAAAAAAAAAAAAAAAAAAAAAAAAAAAAAAAAAAAAAAAAAAAAAAAAAAAAAAAAAAAAAAAAAAAAAAAAAAAAAAAAAAAAAAAAAAAAAAAAA
>RJWM01031926.1:0-21820 GCA_004363535.1 Dasyprocta punctata | reverse complement strand
GTTCAGGTTGGCCTGGAGCTCACTTCGATCCTCCTGCCTCAGACTCCCAAGTGCTGGGATGACAGGTGTGCACCCTCTCACCCAGCTGCTCTTCATTATCATTTATTTTTTGCAATTTTATGAAGCAAGCCCAGGTTCCCACGCAGGCATTCTTTCTACTCAAGCCCAATTTGGGGGCTTTCAAATTCACACATAGCATTTGACCTCTTTTTTTTTTTTTGTGGCACCGGGGATCGAACTCACAACCTCACACCTGCCAGACATGCACTTAAGCCACTGAGCCAAACTCCCAGCCCTAGTTTTTTGAGGCAGGGTCGCACTATGTAGCTCAGGCCGGCCTTGCACTCACGTTGTAGCCCAAGCTGGCCTCGACCTCACAACGCTCGTCCTACCTCAGCCTCCCGAGTGCTGGGATTAAAGGTGGGTGCCACCATGCCCGCCTGGCTAGAATTTGGCTTCTTTAAAAAGAAAAAAAAAAAGACCTCTAAACTGAAGGGGCTGCCTGGTGCAGCCGTGCACACCCATCATCCCAGCATGCTGGGAGGCTGAGGCAGGAGGATTGCGAGGTTGAATCCAGCCTGGGTGACTTGGCGACTTAAGAGAGAGACCCTGTCTGAAAAAATAAAGGGCTGGAGTGTAGAACAGTGCTGAGGTCCAAGGTTTTATCCCTGGTATTGCAAAATAAAATACAGAAAAGAAGACATCAGAATGAAACAAGGGTCTGGATGAGCCACTGGGGCCCTGTGGGGTCGGATGGGAACTCCTGCGTCCTTCTCCTCCGCTGACCGCATGTTTGTCCCCTGTGCAGGTGAACGGCCCTTTGCCTGCGACTGGCCGGGGTGCGACAAGAAGTTCGCGCGCTCCGACGAGCTGGCCCGCCACCACCGGACACATACGGGCGAGAAGCGCTTCCCCTGCCCGCTCTGCACCAAGCGCTTCACCCGCAGCGACCACCTGACCAAGCACGCGCGCCGCCACCCCGGCTTCCGGCCGGAGCTGCTCCGGCGCCCTGGCCCGCGCAGCGCCTCGCCCAGCGACTCCCTGCCCTGCAGCCGGGCCGGCAGCCCCGCCCCCAGCCCCACCCCCAGCCCCACCCCCAGCCCTGCGCCTGCTGGCCTGTAGGACCCTGGGCCCCCACCCTGAGCGCGGCCCCACCAGACCTCGGCGGGCCCACCAGCAACCGGACCCACCTGTCCTCCGGGGCTCCTGGTGGGGACCCACGTGGACCCCAGCTCCTTGGCCGCTTCCAGCCCCCTGCTCAGACACAGGAGGGGCCTGATGAACCTGGGTCCACCCGACAGAGATGGCCTGCGAGGTGTCCCGGGGGGGCCCGGCCTGTAAATAGCCATGATTGTTAAAACCTCCCATCTGTTCCCAGGGGACCTTGGGTAGCCAGCCGGCCACCCCTCCCTCCCCACTGCCGCCACCCCTGTCTTTCCCCAAGGTGGGGTTCAGGGGTGGGGCGTGGCCCAGGGGAACCCCCTACCCCATGAAGTCCCTGGACCACCAGGCTCCTCCCTCCAGGTTGGGAAGAAGTCTGTACAGAGCCATAGCTGACCGGGGGTTCCCGTGGGCCACCGCCTCTCCCCACCCCACCCTACCCCGCTGAAAGCCATTGGAGACGTTCAGGGAAATGGGGGGGTGCCGCCTGGCCACCCCCCTACTCGGGTACTCAATCTCAGGTATCCACAGATGGTGCCCCTGGGAGGGAGGGCTGGCCCAGCACCCCAGGCCTGCCCAGGAGGTGGGGCGGCAGGGGGCTGGCGTGGTCTCCCCGGGCGCGCTTGGGGAGAGCGTGGTGGACGGGAGGCAGACGGGGTGTGAGTGCTGGTTTATTTATTTTCCTGGCTCTGCTGGTATGGGGAGGGTGCTCCTTCCTTGGGTGCGTGTGTGCATGTGTGAGAGAAAGAGAGAGACTGCGCGGGAGCTTGGGACAAGGGTCCCTGCGCCCCCCGCCGGGGCAGGGTCTCTGATTTTGGCCTTTAAGGCGCTGCTGTGACCGACAATCTCATACAGGAATCTCGTGGCCATTGGGGTGGATACATTGTCGTCCCCCCCAAAAGCTGGGCAGTAGAGCCCAAGGGACAGGCATGGCAGGGCTTTGAATTGTTGCTTTGCTGCCTTGAGAAGCCCGGTCCCTCCGGGGTGCCTGGAAGTGGCCCCTGGGCCCCTGGACGCTGAGCAGGAGGCCTGGCCGTTCAGCCTGCTGGGTAGCTTTTTTTGGACGGATAGAGTATTTTTTCAGGCACCAAGTCCCCTTCTCCATCGGGTCCCTGTGGGTGCCCCGTGGTCCTCAGGGGTGTGAGTGTGTGTGTGGGGGGTGGGCAGTTGTCCCTTGGGGGTGACCTGCTGGGGTCCACAGTCCTGTGTTTTCTGCTGTGACTTGGAGCTCCCTTGGGGAGGAGGGCCCTGCACCCTGGAGGGAAGGGGACCCGGGTTCCCTGCACAAGACCCGGAAAACGTGACCATCGGTGGCCACCTGAGTGGCTTTGGCAGCCTCTGTGTCTCCCGACTGGGGGGGCGGCTTGGGGTCTGGGTGAAGCCTGCCTCTGCCCGCTCCCCGCTCGGCCCCTTGGCCCTGCCCCTCCCGTGGCAGCGTTAGTGAGATGCCTTAGTCTGTGGGTGGGTGGGGCGGGCGGGGGGTGGGGGCTGCGTGACCCTTGTGTCTCTGGATGTGTCCTGCTTGGTCCCAGCGTGTCCCCGTGCTTGCCCTCTGCAAGGGTCAGGACTGCAGTTCCAGGGCCCAGGAAGCCCAGAATAGCGCTGTCCTTCACCCATCTGCTGTCAAGGGGTTCGGAGAGACCCGAATCTGCTCTTCCCCACCGGAGCTGGGGGTCCCTGGGACCTGGTCCCACGCGTGGCCTCCGAAGGGTGGGCAGGAGGGACCCCCGGGGACTCGGGCTTTCCGCGGGTGGTGCCCCTTCCCCGCCCTGCCGGGGCTCGTCCTTGTATTTAATTAAGCCCTTTTTAAAAGCCTGCTCGAGTGTCTCTTGTGGTTTGTTCCCGCGGGTGACTCCCAGCCTCTGCCCCTCTGCCCACCAGTGGGGCCCCAAAGTCCTCAGTCTCTAGGGGAAACTGACACCGCAGACCGGGGCCATGCTGGCCCCCTCCCCGCGAGCCCCACCTGACCCATTACCCAGCACCCCGCCCTCACCCTTCGGCAGTCAGAAGGGCCGGGGTGGGGGCTGCACTGCGGTGCCCCACGTTCCCCGCTGCTGCCCCGGCATCGCGCCCCCTCTGTGCACCAGCTTCCAGTTGCACCCCCGGGGGAACCCAGAAGCTGGGGGAGCAAAGGCCCCCCGCCCTGGGAGCCAGACGCTGCAGACCCCCGCGGTCCGGAGCCCCAGGCCCTGGCCAAGTGGGGGCGGGGCAGAGCCCCTGCCAACCTGCTGCCTGGGCTAGGTGCTGGCCCGCCACCTGGGGGCCGCCTCTGGTACTGCGCCCCCTGCTCCAGCCGACCCCGCCTTTACTGAGGACTCCCGGTCGGGTCTTCAGAGCATCTCAGGGGCAGGTTCTCCCTAAATGGCACAGGTTGAACTCCTATTCCTCCTGCTTCGGCCTTCCATGGCGCTGGGATTACAGGTTATCGGTGTGCAGCGCCACCCCGGCCTCGTGGAACTTTTTTGTTTTGCCGTGCTGGGCATTGGATCCAGGACATGCACAGTGAGCTACATCCCTCTGCCTCAGCCTCCCAGACTATAGTGTGAACCACTATATCAGCTTCATCTAAATTTCTGTTTTGGCTGGGCTGGGAATTGAACGCAGGGGCGCAAGTTGCATCATTAGGCATTTTCATTTTTATTTTGGTAACTGTCTTTTTGAGCTGCCCAGGCTGGCCTCCAACTTGCAATCCGCCTGACTCAGCCTCCCAAGTGCCTGGGAATTAGAAGTCAGCTTCCCTTTCGGCCTGTCCTCCCCACAGCAGGCATCAGAGGGCGCCCGCGAGCACCTGAGTCAGGACCCAGCCCTCCTTGGCTCCCGCCTGCCTCAGACTAAAACCCAAATCCTCTTCCTGCCTCCCCTCCTCCCGAGTCTGTGTTTCTCACACTCTGCTGCAGCCACACAGCCTACCTGCTGTCCCTGCGCTGCACCGGGCTCCGTCTTGCCCCAGGGCCTTTGCACTAGCCACAACTGCCCGGAATGCTCTTTCGGATTTTCAGGGTACTCCCTCCCTGCCTGCCTCGGTTCAGTCTGTCTAAAGGCTGGCCCCTCCTGTAGGGCCCACCCCCCAACTCTACATAGACGTTTTTCCAGAGAAAGATACAAATGGTCAACAGGCACATCAATAGATGGTCAGGGTCCCTATTGCCACAGAAAATGCTAATGAGATACCAATTCACACGCGGCAGGATGGCTAGAATTCAAATACTGGGGACCTCAAGTGTTGGGGAGAAGTTAAAAAATTTGATCTTCGCATGCCGCTGATAGGAACCAGCTGATCTGGGGAAGAATTGGTCTGGGAAATAGAGTCACCACACGGCTCAGCAATTCCAGTCTTAGGGTCTCTGCGAGACAGGCTAAAACAGCCACGCAAAAGGCAGGGTCTCACTATGTAGCCCAGGTTGGCTTTGAACTCAAGGTGATCCTCCTGCCTCAGCCTCCTGAGTGCTGGGGTGATAAGAGTGTGCCGCCATATCTGGCTAATGCAAAGTCTTGTCTATTAACATTCACGGCATTGTGGTTCAAGCAGCTGAATGTGCCGACAGGGCAGGTGCCCATCTGTGGGTGAATGAGGGGACAGACCCAGAGAAGTCCGGTCACACCTTGGAATAATACTCTTGCAGGTCAGGAGTGAGGCTGTGACACTCAGCACAGCGTAAAGGGACCTTGGGAGACGCCAGACACACAGGACACAGCTTGGGCTCCAAACAGGAAATGCCCAGGGTGGGCAAAGCCAGAGACAGGAAGTGGACTTGGGGGTTGGGGCAGGGGAGGGGATGGATGGAGTGATGGAATGTTCTGGAATTGGGATTAGATATGATGGCGGTGCAACAGCAATACTCGGTATACTGAATGCCAGCGTTCACTTTGAAAGAGTGAGCTTTGTGTGAATTTCATCTCCGTGAAAACAATCCTTGGCATGAGTGGGACAAGACAGAGGCTAGGGGTGGGGCCGGGTAGCCCTAGCTACGCCCCTGAGGCCCTGGTTTCCACTCCCAGCCCCACACTAATCTATCCCCGCCTCTACCTGCATTTTTTAGCACAAACTACAGTCATAATGCTTTTAACTCAAGCCAGGTGTGGCATGCATCTATAGACCCAGCTACCGGGTCAGCTGTGGTCGGAGGATCTCTTGAGCCTGAAATCTGGAGACTAGTTTAGACAACATGGTGAAACTCTCAAAAAACAAATGTTACTCCCCTGCTATTAAACATTTAATGTATGTTTTTTTCCACCCAGTGAGTTAGAGACTCATTGATTTTAGGATGAATTTATTTGTCATTGATTAGTTCATTCAACAGATCAGTGCTGGGGGCTGGGCATGGTGATACACACCTGTCATCCTAGCATTAGGGAGGCTGAGACAGGAGGATCGCTTCGAGTTCAAGGCCAACCTGAACTACATAGCCAGACCCTGTCTCAAAACAAACACGCGCCAAACATCAGACAGACAAAGATTAGTGTTGTGGGTTTTGTATCTGGCTGGGCCTAGGGGTCACAGGGTTCTGACCCTGACCACTGAGTCTGGTGGGGGTGAGGGAGGAGACTCCATGCTTGGAGAGTGAGGTATTTCACAGGTGCTGAGGTGGTTAGTTGCAGAGAGAAAAGTTGTCAACTGAAGAAATAGGAACAAGTTCTTCCCTTGCCTGCAACTTTGCTTGGCTCCGCATGGTCCTACCTGAGGACCCTCACCACCTCGTTGGGGTAGCTTTTGCCCCAGAGTTTGTTCAAGAAAGAGTTCCTACAGCTAGGACACCACCTCCCCGATCTTCTCTGCAGCCCGCCACCAACGCTTCAATTTATTTAGGTGGATTGTTTCATTTTGTTGCCTATTTTTTTTGTTTTTTTTGTAGTAGCGGGGATCGAACTCACAACCTCACGCCTGTCAGGCATTTAAGCCACTGAGCCAAACTCCCGGCCCTAGTTTTTTGAGGCAGGATCACACTATGTAGCTCAGACCGGCCTTGTGCTCGCATTGTAGCCCGGGCCGGCCTTGAACACACAACGCTTCTCCTACCTCAGCCTCCCGAGTGCTGGGATTAAAGGCGTGTGCCACCACGCCCGGCTTATTTTGTTGCTTTGTTTTTTGAGACAGGGCCTCCCTATGTAGCCCAGGTGCGTTTAAACTCCTGGCTATTGTGTTTCAGCCTCCTGAGTGCTGGATTAGATTAGAGGCATGCACCACCTTGCCCACTGGGTTCAAATTTTAGATTCTCCTGCCTCAGCATCCCAGAATGCGAGAATGGCAGGTGTGTGCCAACACATGGGCCTACTAGTGTCTCAGGTTTTTTGTTTTTTTTTGTGTGTGTGGCACCGGGGATTGAACTCACAGCCTTGCGCCTGCCAGACAGGTGCTTAAGCCACTGAGCCAAACTTCCAGCCGTAGTTTTTTGAGGCAGGGTCGTACTATGCAGCTCAGGCTGGTCTTGTGCTTGAGTTGTAGCCCAAGCTGGTCTGGAACTCACAATGCTCCTCCTACCTCAGCCTCCCCAGTGCTGGGATTAAAGGCGTGCGCCACCACGTCTGGATGTCTTTGTTTTTTGTTTGCTTCTTTTTTGTGTTTTTGAGACAGAGTTTCATTATGTAGTCCACGCTGGCTTTGAACTCGAAACAATCCTCCTGCCTCAGCTTTCCGAGTGCTGGGATTACAGGTGTGTGCCACCACACCCAGGTCAATATAACATTTTTTAAAAAAATTTTTTTGGTACCAGGGATGGAACTCACAACCTTGCACATGCCAGGTAGGTGCTTAAACCACAGAGCTAAATCCTGGGGCCCTATCTTTTGAGACAGGGTCTCACTATGCAGTTCAGGCTGGCCTTGAACTCACTTTGTAGCCCAGGCTGGTCTGGAACTCACACTGATCCTCCTGCCTCAGCCTCCCAAGTGCTGGGATTAAAGGCATGCACCACCATGCCTGGCTAACATTTTATTTATTTGGTACCAAGAATTGAACTCAGGACCTTGTGCTTGCCAGGCAGGCGCTGTACCACTGAGCTATATCCCCAGCCCTCAATATAACATTTTAAAACTTGAGTGATTGTGGACCTGGGGATTAGACTGGTGGCCACAGTTGTGGTAGAGAGCCGGGCATGGTGGCACACACTTGCCAGGGCATGGTGGCTTTCAGCAGTCTGGGAAGGCTGTGAGATCAGGAAGTTGGCAAATTTGAGGCCAAATTGAACTACATAGGAGACAATTTCCAAGTTAAAAATTTTATTTTTTATCTTTTTGGTACCGGGATTGAACTCACAACCTCATGTCTGCCAGTCAGGCGCTTACGCCACAGAGCTAAATCCCCAGTCCTATTTTTCTGAGACAGGGTCTCACTATGCAGTTCAGGCTGGCTTTGAACTCACTAGAGTCCAGGCTGGTGTCAAACTCACAATGATCCTCCTGCCTCAGCATCCTGTGTGCTGGGATTAAAAGCATGCGCCACCACACCTGGCTCCAAATTAAAAATTTTAAAGAGTGTTGGGGAGGTAACTCAGTGTGAGGAGCCCTGCTTCCCATCCCCAGTGTTGCAAAAACAGAAACAAAAAGAAAATAAAAAGTTGAAGCTGGGAGTGGTGGCGCATGCCTTTAATCTCAGCACTCGGGAGGCTGAGGCAGGAGGATCAGTGTGAGTTCCAGACCAGCCTGGGCTACAAAGTGAGTTCAAGGCCAGCCTGAACTGCATAGTGAGACCCTGTCTTAGAAAATAGGGCCGGGGATTTAGTTCAGTGGCCTAAGAGCCTGCCTGGCAGGTGTGAGGTTGTGAAAACTCGATCTCCGGTACTAAAAAATAATGTTGGAAAGATTAAGGCATTCATTGAGAGCCAACTATGTACCAGAGCTAGGTGATTTTTTTAATCGATTGATTGATTAGGCGCAGGTGAATTTTCGAGTGTAGTCAAGGGACACACATGGGTGTCCTTCGGTAGGCGTTGTAAAGAATGTCAGCCCTCAGGACCCACAGCGTCCCGCAGAGGGCGCCTGGCATCGGTATGACAACGAAGTGCAACTAGGAAAGCCGGCCCCCGAGGGTTTTTTCAGTCAGGCGCGCCACGGACAGACCAGACTCAGCAAGGCGAGTAGGGATCAAGATGGCACAGCTCTCGCCGCGGAAGGTCAGGCACTGCCAGCCGAGAGAGTCCTAGAGGACATAACTGGGGTACTCAGTGCCATGGAAATCTCTTTATATTCCAGCGCGTGAGTCCGCTGTTCACCGCGGCCGGGCGGCAGCGGGCGTTTCTGAGCAGGCGCGCTGCGGACAACCTTTCCCGGAGTCCCTTGCGGCGGCGTCCCGGGGGCCTCGGGGGCCTCGGAGCAAGATGGCGGTGGCGGGGTCCGTGAGGCGCGGGCGGCGGCGACCGCGGCGCCTGTGAGGGGCCCGGGGGCCCGGGCGGCTCCGGGCCTGGGTCCCGCCGCGGGACGGACCATGCTACGCTCCACTGGCTTCTTCCGGGCTATCGACTGCCCCTATTGGGCGGGAGGCCCCGGGGGGCCCTGTCGGCGGCCCTACTGCCACTTCCGACACCGCGGGGCCCGGGTCCCCGGAGCCCCCGGCGGCGGCGGCGGAGCGACGCCTCCGGGAGCAGGTAATGCCCGCCTGCCCGACTGGCTCGGTTTCTGGGGCAGCGTCTGGACTCCACCTCTGGGCTTGTCGGCGCCTAAGTTCCCCGCCCAGCCCCCTCCCCATAATGCTGCCGGGCGACGGTCCCCTCCCCCCGCCTCTGGGACCCGGACACCTCCACCCCCACCGCCACCCCGGGTCCTTGTGCAAGTGGCGGAGCCTCCCGGAGTCTCCGTTTCTGCGAGTGTAAAATGTAAACAACGAGAGGACGTGTCTTCGGGGATCGTCGCGAGGGCAGAGTGATTGGACATAGGCGGGGCGCGGCGTCCCGGGCCGGAGGAGCGGGTTTGGAAAGCGGACGCGATCCCATCGCGCAGGCCCCGGGACGCCTCCTCCGGATCCAAGTGCCCGTGGCCACCCTCGTTTATTTGCGCGATGTTTTCTCGGGCCGCACCTCCGGGTGCGGCCGCCGCTGTCTTCAGTAGTTGAGTCCAGAGAGTCTTAGGAGCGCCTGCTGTGCAGTCAGTTGTTTGTCACAAGCATCGAAACCCACTTTGGTTGAAACCGCGCGGGGTTCCAAGGAACATCCCACTTTTGGCCCGGCAGCCTGGACTGCACCGTTGCTCTTATCATGGTGGTTGTCGAGAGGTTGGCAGCCTCGGTGAGAATCGCTAGCAATTAGGCAAAGGTTTCTTGCAAGAAGTGTGGGACTTGAGGTTGAGATGGTGGGAACCCTGAGGATTTGGAATGGGGCGAAGGAGGGTAACATCACAAGGATCGGCCTGGAGAACTTAAGTGTAGTGTCATTCAGACTCCCTCTGGTGACTCTCTCTCTCCTTTGGGAGTGGCTTTCCTCTTCCACGAGGCCCTGTATTTATTTTAATTTATGTATTGTTTTGAGACAATGCCTTGCTCTGTATAGCCCATGCTGGTTTTGAGTTTGTGACTATCCTGCCTCAGCCTCCTGAGTGCTGGCATAACAAGCCTGCACCACTGGGTCTAGCTAAGGTCTTGGTCTCACATATCCTAGGTTTTCACATCTGATGTCAAGTGTTCTGCCTCACGTTCTCCTTAAAACAGTGATTTTTGAGCCGGGTGTGGTGGCGCACGCCTTTAATACCAGCACTCCGGAGGCTGAAGTAGGAGGAGCTTGTGAGTTCCAGGCTGGCTTGGGCTGCATAGTGCGACCCTGCCTCAAAAAACTAAGGCCGGGAGTTTGGCACAGTGGCTTAAGCACCTGTCTGGCAGGCGTGAAGTTGTGAGTTCCATCCCCAGTGCTGCAAACAAACAAACAAACAAAAAAAAAACTGACTCTTGGCTGAGGCTCTTCTGACTTCAAAAGTGGAGCAGTCTTGCTAGGGTTAGAGCTTAGGTCTGTTTTTGTTTACCAGCGTCTGTCTGTTTCTTTTCTTTTTCTTTTCTTTTCTTTTCTTTTCTTTGGAGACTAAGTCTTTCTATGAACTTTAGGCTGGCCTTGAACTCATCATATAGTCCTGGCTGGCCTTGAACTTGTGGGGATCCTCCTGTCTCAGCCTCCCAAGTGCTGGATGACAAGCACGTGCCACCAAATATTTCCAGTTTTTGTTTGGTTTAGCAGCACTAGTAATTGAACCCAGAGAGTGCTGAGCTATGCCCCTAATCCTCCTCTCACCCCTCCTTTTTTTCACCCCATTTTATTTTGAGACAGCATCTAAGTTGCCCAGACCGGCCTCCAACTCCCCATCCTCCTACCTCAGGCTCCCGAGTAGCTGGGATGGTAGGTGTGTGCCATTGAGCCTGGGTGTTTTTCCATTTCTTAAGGTTCCCACATAAATTTGCTGAGAACAGCTGCAGCTGGAGCCGTTGTCAGCAAAACCTTTGGTGTGGTGCTGCATGGGCCAGATGTGGGGCCTTGCGAGTAGCATAAGAAGGGGTCCTTTCTCTGCAGAACCTGTGGTGGAGGAGGAAAGATACCCCCCATCTCAGCCTAAGGTGACGGGGCCAGGGAGCATGCACCAGCCCTGATGGGAGAGGCAGTGCGCATGGGGGGGCTTCTTGGTGACTGACGCCCAGTAGTGAGGCCCATTGTTAAGTTTTTTTCCTTTCTGATGCTGAGGCTGGAACCCAGGGACTTGGGCATGCAAGGCAAGTGCTCTGCTGCTGGGCTCCACCCCCAGCCCTTTATTTTTTATTATGAGACAGGGTCTCACCAAGTCGCTAAATCAGCCATCCAGACTGGGCTTCAACTTGTGATTCTCCTGCCTCAGCCTCCTGAGTGGCTGGGGTTGCAGGCATGCGCCACTGTTCCGAGCTAGCAGGTCTTTTCTTGAGTTATTTTAACTGCTTATAGGCATCGTGTGTGAGGTCCTGCACAAGCCAAGGTCCCCTGACTTCCAGGCTCCTGTCTATCCTTCTGTGCTTTGCGCTGTGCTGGGGATGGAGCCGGGGCCCTCCTGCTTGCTGGGCGGGCTCTTGCCCCAGCTGCTCTGCAGCCCGCTCTCGGTTCTTCTGCACTGGTTGGTGCCTTCCAGCCTTCGCAGCTCAGGAGGGCGGATTCCTCAGGTTGCTTCTCGTCTGCCAAGTTAGTTTTGATATCTTCTGATGCCACACAGATGGTCTGCTAGTTTCCCAAAGAACCACTTTTGGGGGTTCTTTGATGTCTTGGGTACCCCTGATCCCATGGGCACATGCTCCTGGCCCCCCATAGCCCAGCATGCCCACCGCGTTTCCTCTTTACTGGTGAGAATGAGTGGTCTGTTCCCCTCTGGTTACTTCTGGTAGGGGGCTTCTCCTACCCAGGGGCGAGGCCCCGTCCCATCTCGGGCTTCTCTGCCCACTCCTTCCTCTGTGCTCACTGGGCTGCCCCTGAGGAGGCCGGGGAGAGTGTGTTTCTAGTTTCCCTTGGCAAAGCTGAAATGAGGTGGCCTTTCCCATGTCCCCCTAGACTCAGCAGAGGAGGAAGCTGCTGTCGGCTGCTTTATTCTGTTCAGCAGGTGTTGGTTCATTCTGATTTCCACTTTGGTTTCTGGGACTCCTGCTCTTCTCCGAGCACCTTGGTGTCCGCTTTTGCTTCTGCAGCATGTGATGGGGAAACAAACCCATGACCGTTTGGCCTCTAGGGGACTCCCAGGGGTGACTGGGCCGTGGCTTCTCAGGGCTGAGCATAGAACCGGGTGCAGGTGTGACTGCCGGCCGGCCGCAGGTGCTCGGGGCCCAGCCATCCCCAGGCTCCCACAGCTAGGTGCTGTGGCAGGGAAGCAGGCTGAGTGAGGTGGGGTGTTTGTTTACACCACTGCCTGACAGGGGGTCTGGAGCTGGGCTGGGACAGCTGAGGCAGGTGGGGATTGCGCCCTGGGAGAACAGGGTGTCGCCCTTAGGGTCAGGAGGTGCATGGGCTTGGAGGCTGCAGCCATTGGGTCAGGAGCTGGACAGCGAGGGGCACTGAGGTGAAGGGCAGGTAGGATCAAGTGCTGTGTTTGGGTCAGGGCTCAGCGGCCATCCTGAGCTGCAGGGCCGAAGGACTCAGCTTCCTCTCCTGGTTGCTGTCCCTGGACCTGCTTGACTGTTGGGCCCTACCCAGGTGGTTTGGAGGGACCAGCCTGGCCCCCACAGCCTGGCTCTCCCTGTTCTGGCCGAAACCCTCTCCTGGGCCTTTCTTGTCTCAGTGGGACAATGGGCGAGAGGGGCGGCGCATGGTGCAAGGGCGGGCGGGTGTCAGGGTCCTGGCTGTGTCCCCTTCCAGGTCTGCAGACCCCCAGGAGCTTTTATCTGGAGAGTCCTGTCCAGTGCAGATGGGTCGTGGGGTGATAGCCACGCAGAAGGGACACAGGTTTCTGCCCTAGAAGCTGCCAGTGTCTGGTTCCGGGGGTCTCAGCCCGGGGTGTGGGCCCATCAGGAGCTGTTCAAGAGTTGTTCTAGGTAGGGTTGGTTGATGGTGTTGATTCCAGGGCAGAAGCTCAGTAGGAGGTTTGGGCACAGAACTTTCTAGAAGAAATGGGATTTGGTAAGGCAAGAGTGAGGGAGGGTGTTCCTGGGCAAAGGCGGGTCTGGGACCAGGCTGGAGCAGAGTTGTACAGAATGACAGCTTTTGAGCAGCTGACTGGTGCCGAGGCCCGGGTGAGCCTGGGGCAGGTGGCTTCCAGAGTGTTCTAGACCCACGCAGGGCTGGGCAGGTGTCCTGTTCCTTGTTGCCCTTCAGACACAGCCCCTGTGGGCTCCCAGGTCCTCCCCGGTTCCCACGGCACACACGTGACAGGCCGCATCCGTGTCTTGTGCACTGTGCTGGGGGGGTTGTCCCCAGTTTACACATGAGGAACTGAGACCCAGAGGCCAGCCCTTTGCCTGGCCCCGCCCCTGCCGTCTGACCCCTGAGCCTGGGAATGCCCAGTGCCCAGCATGGGCCAGGCTCCCTGTTGGAGTTGAGTGCCCCTCGTGCCCCTGGAGGTTCAGCCCAGGCCTGGGAGAGGCCAGGGACACGATGGGATTCCTCCCTCTGTGAGCTGCCTGGGGGCAGCAGAGCATGGCAGCGGTGACAGGCAGCCCTGCTGCTCCCACGGGGGTGGGGGGCACCGGGCTTCCCCAGGGTAGGGCTGGCAGGGGCAGTGCCCACCAGTGTGGGTGTCTTTCAGACCACACAAGTGGCGGCTTTCATGGGCTGAGTTCTTTTCTGGGAAGTGGGCAGCCACGTGGGGTCCCCGCCATGGAGGGAAAGGAGCCCTGCAGAGGCCTGGTTGGGCTGCAGTGACCTGGGGGTGCTCTCATTAGCTGCCTGTCAGCGTCAGGCCCCCCCGTCCCTCCTTGGGCTAGGGTGGGAGCTTGGACCTGTGGAAGGATCATTTCCACCGTGGACTGTGGGGCAGTCATTCTCTGCAGGGGGCCATCCTGGGCATTGCAGGGTATAGGGCAGCATCCCTGGTCTTTCCCGACTCACTGCCATTGCGTCGCCTGTCTCACCCCCTTATTACAACCACAGAGAACCCCAGAAGCTGCCAGGTGTCTGACGAGCAGCACGGACCTGCCCGAGAACACTAGTCAGGGCGGTTTCCTGCCGAGCCCATGGTTTCCTTTCTCAGTCCTTTCCCTTCCTGGACCCTGAGAGGCCACCAGTCCCTGCTCCGGACACAGCTGGGCCCTGCCCAGGGGAGGAGCCTCTAGCTAGAGCTCAGCTCTGGAGTGGGCGGTTCTTTTGTTCTATTGTTCTGGTTCCTTGCAAAGATGGAACTAGAGGCGAGGTGGAGGTGCCTGTTTCTACGGCAGCCCTCTGTTAATAGGTCTAGTAGGACCGGCCCACCCGCTCCTCTGTGTGGCCTGGGCAGCTGCTGGCCTCCACCAGTGATCAGCCCTGTGCAGCCGCTGCGGCTGGAGGAGTGCTTTGTATGAGGTGCCTCGGTTCACCCACCACTCCATTGTCAGAGCCCTTCTTACCGGACCAGAAGTAGTGTTCAGGTTAACAGCACTTGGAAGCACAAGAAAACTGCACTTTGGCCGTGCATGGTGGCGCGTACCTGTAGTTGAAGCACTCTGGAGGCTGAGACAGGAGGATTGCTGTGAGTTTGAGACCAGTCTGGGCTACATAGCAAGACCCTTTTGCAAAACACAAAAAGCCACTACTTAAACTGAGGTGCTTTCCTCTGCTGGGACTCTCCGGACAGCTGGGGTTTGGAAAACCTGGCTTCTTAGCCACATAGCGTGGTGCACGCCCGTCATCCCAGCACTTCGGTAGACTGAGGCAGGTGGATCAAAATTTTGAGGCCAGCCTGGGCAACATAGTGACTTAGTGAGATCCAGTCTCAAAATAAAAAGGGAAAATAAAAAGGACTGAGGACGTAGCTCAGTGCGAAGGTTCTGAGTTCAATCCTCAGCACCACAATAACAAACACACACACCCTGGCTGCTCGGCCTGCCCAGCCCGGAGCAGAGCCCGGTGCTGGCACATGTGAGGAGAAAGGCCTCTGTGCAGCGGGCTGTTTTTGATGTTTCCAGGGCTTCTGCTCTCAGACTGCCACTGTCCTCCCGGGGTGCTCTCTGGGGACAGGGGCACCTCGTGTGTGGTGGGTGGAGGCCAGGGATGCTGCTCTGCACTGTGGAGGGCCTGTGACACCCACCTGGGAACAGTGTGGTGCATGCGGCGCTGAGGGGTACCCGGGGGCAGGAGCCCACGCCTGGCCTGTTTCTGTGTTATAGGTGGGCCGGGGACACTGGCCCTGAACCTGTAGGGACCGGCAGGAGCTCTGTGGAGCTGTTTCTCTCTGGGGCGGAGCCTGCGGGATCGGTGGGGACAACCTGCCAGCTCAGGGGACCCACGCGGGCGTCTGAGCGTGTACCCTCCCAGGAGCTTCCTGCCTGCACCATGGCCGCAAAGAGACGCAGGTGCCTCTAGCCTGACCCGCAGCAGCCTCTCGGCTGGCTTCTGCACAGGGCATCTGCGGTGCGTGTGCTGTGGCCGTGCACAGTAGGTCTCCCGGTGCGAGGCGGTGATGTCCTCTGTCCAGAGCCACAGCAGGTAGCAGGGGCCCCTGGGATGGGGGCTTTTTCCCAAAGCCAGCCATGTGCGGGAGGTCGTGTCACCTGGTTGAGTTCTGAGATGCACGCCTGTCACCCCAGCACCCTAGGAGGCTGGGCCAAGGGTGGAAAGCTCGCGCCCAGCTTGGGCAACTCTCCGACTTAGTGAGATCCCATCTCGAATTTGAAAAGGGGCTGGGAGGGTAGCTCAGTGTGGTGGTCCTGGGTCTGATCCCTAGTGCTGGGGAATAATATTATATATAAGTTTAGAATCAAAACCAGAGGAAAAGTAAAAGACTGAAAAGGACAGAAGTTAGGAGGTGACTGGTCAGGGCCCAAGACGGGGTGCTTCCTGAAGACGTCTCCGACCCGTCCTGCCCTTGCGGCCCGGAGCTCCAGAGTCTGCGCACACCGCGTGAGGAAGCGGCATCTGTGGGGGCAGTTCCACGGCAACCGGCCCACAGGCTCTGCAGACGCCCAGGGTTCTCCGAAGTGGCTTCAAGGATGGCTGCAGCAGTGCCTGGTTTCCTTTTAAGCCGCCTCTCTGCTCAGCTTTCTGGGGAGCCAGAACGTGGGTGCCCTAGGGTGGCACTAGGCTTTGACACACTCAGCCAGGCCTTAGTGTCTTCTCTTCACACCTGAGGCTGACCATGACTCCCAGGGCCTTTCTGGTTCCTCAGTGCTCAGTAGGTGCACTGACTCAGTAGCACCAGGGTGATAGGTCTGGGGGCGACCGCATAGGCCAGGCTCCGGGGGAGCAGCTGGCACCTAGAATTGCAGGGAGAGGGCTGTCGGGCAGGCAGTTGCTGATACAGGTTCTGACGGATGAATAGGAGTGTTCTGGTATGGAAAATGGCCTTGGGGCTCACCATTGAGGATCCAGGCAGAGATACAGACCTCTAAAAGACCCGGATGTTCTCACACGGAGATTCAGAGGGGCCACTTGGGAGCTTCCAGGACCCCCAAGAAGGGAAGACAAGGCAGCCCTGGCCTTGCTGCTTCCATGCACCCACGGGGTTCACTCCGCTACGCAGGCCCGCGCTCTGCCCTTGTGCAGCACGGGCCCAGGGTGCCACCATGGTTTCGTGTCCCTCCCTCCCCCGAGTCCTCACAGGCTGCACCGTGGCCTGCTGTGGGCTGCTGTATGGAGCTGCTGGTTGTGGGGAGCCGGGGCAGTTCCTGGGTGACAGGGAGGTGTCTTCAGGGGGTGAGGGGAGCAGCGTCACTCCGGGCCCATCCTAGCTGTGCCTCACGAGCCATCCGTTTGTTCTTGCAGACAAAGATCCAGTCACCTGGGTCCGACCCAGTCACCACCCCACACTGCAGCCCACCGGTCAGCAGGGGCACCCCTGCCGTGCTCCAGCTGTGTGCCAGCGGTGGCCAGTCCCCCAGGGAGGGTCTTGGAGGACTGCCTGGAGGAGGCAGGCTGAGGAGGAGGACACGGGGCTAAGAGGGCGGGCAGACAGGTGGGCTGCAGCCTCCTTGTGCCCTCTGCACTTCCGGGCTTCTGGGTGGGGAGGACCATCAGTTGGAGTGAATGAGGGGCCAGGCGCGCCGTGGGGAACCTGCCCATGTCACCCCAGGTCCTACCATTGTATCAAGCAATAGAGTTGCTGATGCTCACATGTGACCCTGACGTGTGACACTTTCTTAGAGGGTACGGGGCCCTGTCCTGGGAGCAGCTGGGAAACTTTGGGGGTGGGGACACCAGGTGGGGGTCGAGTGGCCCAGGATGGCGTCTTCACCTGGAAGTGTGCCTGGGAACTGGAAGCTCCTGGGGCGGAAGCAGGAGGAGTTTAGAGTTTAGATTCCTTTACGTGGACCTCTAGTGGAATCCACCCCACCCCCACCCCCAGCCAGTGCAGAGGGAGAGAGCGGCTGCCGCCAGCCCTGCCCTAGAGACCCTGGGACCCTACCCAACCTGTCGGCCCTTCAGGGTGCAGTGTTAGAAAGGCCGGTGATCCCGTCTTGCCTGTGCCCGCCTCCTTGGGGCCAGCCTTGCCCGCAGCGGTCTGATGGCCCTCTTCAGGCTGGGCATGGAAGGGCAGCCTGGCCGCTGTATGAGGAGCGCCTGTCCAGGTCTGTGGCCGGAGAGCTGGTTTAGCTGAGCTGCCCAGGCCAGCTGGGGACCTCCCAGGGTTGAGCCATGAGGCTCCCCTGCCTGGCCGCCTCAGCACTGGACTGTGGGGCTGCCCCGATTCCTTCAGGGCAGGCTGGGGGCGGGCATAGCCAGCGTCCCCGGGGTGTTGGTGGCTCGGCCCCACTGCGTGCACGTGTGGGAACCCTATCAGCCCAGGTCTGTGGTCATCTCCGCAGGTGTTGGGGGACCCCAGGGCTGCGTGGGGCTCTCCTGTCCATCTAGAATGAGAGACCGCATCTGTCCAGTGGGGCTGGGTCCTGGGACCTGGATGCCCAGGAGTAGGGCCTGAGGACGTCCTGCGTCCCTGAGGTTGAGGCCTCAGCCCCAGAGACTCAAGCGTGGAAGCCCAGATGACCCATTGTGGGTTCCTGCAGCTACAGTCCCATCGCCTGGCCGTAGCTTTTGGGGGCAGTGTCTTCCAGAACCTACTTCCCAGTCTGGCCACTCCTGGGGATGTCCTTTCTCTGCCTTTGAGCGCCCCGGCCACACAGCTGGCTGCCTGGGTCTGCTGGTGGCCTGGTCGCTCTCCATCCTTGTGGTTTTGTTTTGTGTTTTGTTTTGGTGTAAAGAGGTCTTGCTACATAGTTCCGGCTGTTCTTGGACTCGCTGTGCAGCCCAGGCTGGCCTTGAATTCATGGTGGTCCTCCTGCCTCAGCTCCCAGAGTGCCAAGACTGCAGGCATGCCCCACCACACCTGGCCTTTGCCCCACCACTCCTGGCCTTTCCATCCTTGTGTCTGTCACCTGGGCTGGGAGGGCTTTGTCAGAACCCCCAGCTGGGTCTGATACCTGTGTGGTCTCTTGGACTTTATCAGTCTGTGGACCTTGGGGAGAGGCTAGGAAGACAAGCAAGCGGGGTATGGGTCGTGGTCTGGGAGATCTTGCTGGGGAGAGATGTGGGCCCTGCCGGCTCCAGAACTCCTCAGGCCTTGCCCCTGCTCTGGGACGCGGGCCAGGCATCCATTGCACCAGCATGGGGGCTGGCGCCAGGCTCCTGCTCATCCCTGGGCTCTAAGTGCAGCTGGGCAGGAGTAGGCAGTGCAATAGGACAGTGGGGAGGGAGGTGTGGGTGCTGGAAGGAAGGACTGGGAGGTGCCGGGGCCCCTGGAGGAAACTCTGCCTTCTCATTAGGTAGCCAGTGCTCATGGGCTCTGCTGCTGGCACCTAGGGCCTGGACTGGTCCTGGAGAGAGCTGGCCTGGCAGCTGGAAGCCCATGGAGGAAGTTTGTTTTCCTGGCCACACTGGGCAGGTTGGGCCTGCGGTGACCTTGGCACCTTGCTGTGGGGAGACTAGGGCATCCCTCAAGGCACAGCTGGGCAGGCTGTGTGGCCTCCTGGAGATTGCTGGGGTCGGGCAGTGCCCTCCCCTCTTGTCTTGGGCGAGGCGGAGATCAAGGTCATCGTTCATGGAACACAGGCTCTGGGGGCTTCCAGTCAACCAAGGATGTGCGTGCGATCCCATTTCTTTCTTGTCTTTTTTTTTTTTTTTTTTTTCTTTCCTGGTCCTGGGGTTTTGTGCACACCCAGCCAGCATTCTACCACTCAGTTACATCTCCAGCCCCCTTAAAAAATTTTTTTTAATTTCAGAGCCAGGCATGGTAGCAAAAGCCTGTCATCCCCAGCACTCAGGAGGCTGAGGCAGGAGGATCATCATGAGTTTGAGACCAGTCTGTATCTACATAGCGAGACGCTGTCTCAAAATAGTCTCAAAAAATTATTTGAGACAGGACCTTGCTAATTTACTAAGTTGGCCAGGCTGGGCTCCAATTTGTGATCCTCCTGCTTCAGCCTTCCAGTAGCTGCAATTGACAGGCAATTAATACCACCTCCAGCTGTAAATTCTTTTTCTCAAAAACAGCCACTTTGCCGGGCATGGTGTCGCACGCCTTTAATCCCAGCACTCGGGAGGCTGAGGTAAGAGGAGCATTGTGAGTTCGAGGCTGGTTTGGGCTACAACGCGAGCACAAGGCTGATCTGAGCTACATAGTGTGAACCTGCCTCAAAAAACTAGGGTTGGGAGTTTGGCTCAGTGGCTTAAGCGCCTGCCCTGGCAGGCGCGAGGTTGTGAGTTCAATCCCCGGTGCCGCAAAAACAAAAAACGGCCACTTAATCTCTTTTACCAAACACGTATACCTGGCCCAGGCCCTTGAAGGAACCCCAGTTGGCTCTGTTCTATCCAGATTAATTTTCTAGCAGTTGGAAGGCACCTTCCGAGCTCCCTGGTGGGCCCCTCCCACCTCAAGGTACTGCTTTATTATTTAATTCATTTGTGTGTGCACATGTTCTTGGGTGTGCTAAGCAGGTGCTCACCACTGAGTTCCACCCCAACCCCAGGTCCTCCAGGCAGAGGCCGAGCCCCCTGGAGGCCCCAAACCTAGGGACAGGAAGGACATTTCCTGGGGAGCCGCTCCATCCCTGATGAGCCCCCAGTGGAACCGGACCACTGCGGCTGGGGGAGACCTGAGGAGTGGCATGAGCTAATGCTTTCCACTTTGGGCCCCAGCCTCACGTCGTCCGTGCGTCCAGCTCTGAGCCGCAGGAGGCCCACCCAGGACCCGTGACAGCGGATTGCTCCACCTGTAGAGCCGTCCAGGCCAGGACTTCCAGCGGCTGACCGTCTCAGGGGCACTGGGGCAGTTCCTCCGGGGCAGCCTTCCTGAACTGCCCCACCCCAGCCCTGGCCTGTGTTCCTCCAGTGCTCAGAACCCCGAGTGGCCATGCCCGTCCCATTGGTTGGGCTCCCCTGGCACTGCTGCCCGGCCATCCCTCCAGCTGGAGACCAGAGCAGGTTCCAGTGTCCTTTCTTGGCTACAGAGCAGGCCTCTGCCCCCGTGCCAGGCAGCCTTGGCCCTATGGAGTGGCGGGCACATTCCTTCCAGGAACCCCTTCCTAGATGGGTGGTTTTGGGGGCCCTCTCTGTCCTGACCCAGGCGGCAGCATCTTGGAAAACCCAAAACACTGGACACCTCACCTCAGTGCTTGTGAGAATGGCTCGAGGGTGGCTGTGGTGGCCCGAGTCGTGCTTGGCCCCACGTGCACTTGGCCTTGAGGGCTGGGATCAGGAGCAGAGGTCAAAGCTCCAGGCCTTGATCCACTCCTCAGGCACCTGGTGCACTCAGAACTGTCCACCTCGGGGAGGAGGGGGTCTTCCTCCTGCTGGCCCTGCCCCCAGTGTGCTAGCCAGAGCCCGGGGTGTACCAGCCCACCAGCATGTGCCCAGTAGGTGTCCCTCTCGGGTCCCCAGGTGGCCCTTGCCTGAGGGCTGGGCTTCCTGATCTCGGCCCTCAGCCGTGAGATGGACAGGGCAGGCCTACCTCCAGGTGGACAGTGGTGCAGCGGTGCCGGCCTGGCAGTGCCCCAGACAGTCCCGCCGATGGTGCTGGCGTCCGTGTTGGCCTTCTCCTTCCTGCCCCTCTGTACCACATGGCTCAGGCCCAAGTATAGGTAGATGACTCGTTTCTGCTTTCTAAAGACAGTTTTTAGCCAGGCGCGGTGCACACACCTGTGATCCCAGCACCCAGGAGGCCGAGGCAAGAAGATTGCTGTGAGTTCGAGGCCAGCCTGGGCTATATAATCAGTTGAAGACCAGCCTGAACAACATAGCGAAACCTTCTCTCAAAGATAAATAACAAAAATAAATACAGTTTGTAGAATAGGCACAATGTATGGTTTACAGCTGGAAGCAATGTGTACCTTGGTGTCCCCTCCCGTGCTGCAGTTTCCTCGCTGGCCACGCCCCCTGCCCGTCCTTTGTGCAGATGTGAGCCTCTGGTTGATTTACTCTGTACTTTCTCTTTTCTCTTTTTCTTTTTGGTAGTGGGGATCAAACTCAGGACCTTGTACTTACAGGCAGGCACTTGAGCCACTGAGCTAAATTCCCAGCCCTGCTCTCTGCTTTCTATGCCCAGTAAAGTTGCCTCAGGTCCTGCATCTGTGTGTTTGAAATTGCAGATCCCTCATCTTACGGTCGAGGGTGGCAGGGCTGCTCTCCCTGAGGCTGGGTCCCTGTGCCGGCTCCTAGGGTCACACACAGCCCTTGGCTCGCGGCCCCTTCTTCCTTCTGCAGAGCCGGCAGTGCCACATCTTTAGCCTCCGTCGGCTTCTCACCCTCCTGCGCCCTCGGGTGCCCTGTGGGACCCCTTCCACCGGATCCCGTCCAGAGCATTTCTGTTGCCACACGAGGTGACATGGCCACAGGCTCCAGGGGTCAGGGCAGGGGCCGCACAGGCACATCTCGGGGAGCAGCCTAGGAACCTCCTGGTTCTTCCCTCTGTGTCCCAGGAAGCGTGCACCCCAGTTAGGCCTGTGTCGCACGTACAGCCCGCTGTCGGCACCCTGTGGGTGCATCTGCAGGTCCTCCCACCGGGACCCGGGACGGTGGGGCTGCAGGTGCAGGGCTTCTATCCAGGGCACCTGGTGCTGCACGCGCTCAGGTGTCTGGGCCGGTGCTGGCCGTGACTGTCTGCCTGTGGCTGCTGCGTGGTC
>RJWM01031925.1:0-21931 GCA_004363535.1 Dasyprocta punctata | reverse complement strand
ACGGGTGGGAAGCTGCGTTGTGGTGAGTGGACATCAACTCAAGCAGCCGAAATGTTGACATTTGCATCAAAACGCTAAACCTAACTGAGGCTGGAGCCACGGAGGGTCACGGTCTGATAACAGTTCGCACCATCAGCGACTCGAGTGGGGGTGGGAAGTGCACTCCGGCCATGCGGAGGTCCAGTCTGGTGCAGCTGGGCTCTGCTCACAGCAGAAGGAGCCTGGAACGGAGCCACTTCGCTTGCGCCAGCACATGGCCACTAATAACCTCCCTGACACCCGGGCCAGCTTTGCTTTCTAACCCACATGCTGTAATCCCAGCACTCCAGAGGCTGAGGCAGCAGGATCTCTGTGAGTTTGAGGCCAACCTGGGCTACATAGTGAGACTCTGTCTCCAAAAAACAAAACAAAACAAAGATACGGTCACGGAGAAGGACCTGGAAGAGGGACACCAGCTCCTAGATCCTCTTGGGCAGATGGAGGCGAAGGGGACATCTTTTCTCTGAAGGCCTGGCTGGGAGGTATCAGGGCAGCCTCCCTTCCCCAGCCTGCAGCCCACAGGGGACACGGAGGCGTACCCTGGCCCAGGGCACTCCTGCTCCGAGCACCTGACTTTCTGTTCAGAGCACCTGGCCTCCTGCTCTGCCCTTGCCCACAGGTGGCAGTGGCCCTGGGGCCCCTCCGGGCTCGGGTTAGCGCGTCCTCCCAACATGCCCCATGGGCTGCCTCCTTTGCTCCCAGAATGGCACCTGGGAGGGCTGAAGGGCTCACACTGGTGGCCAGGCACACTCCTTCGCCCTCTCGGGACAGCCTGACTGCTCCAGCAGTGTCTCAGATACCATCCTGCAAGAGCAGGCCTGACAGCTCTGCTCCTGTAAGTATACTAAGCCAGCCCCAGCGCTGCACCGCTCACATAGAAGGATGACACGGATGGGCCATGCTGCTCTCGCTTTGGGCTACAACTTGTGCAGAGTCTATACACAGACATCAGTCCTGTTCTGCCCTTGTGGGCTGCAGACACTTACGGCATCAATGTCTGTTTTATTTTTCAGCCCTTTTTAAATGTTTTTTAAATTTCTGAGATGGGCTCTAATTTGCCCAGGCTGGTCTGAACCTGTGGTCCTCTCGCCTTGGCCTCAGGAACACTGGCTCACCGAAAGGCTGCCTTTTTAAGCCGGGGAGAACTGAGGAAGGGTGGCGCGAGGTTTGCAGTGGGAAGTGCACCGGGGAAAACCGAAGGCCCTGGGCCAGGCAGGGCTGGGCTTGTCCACCCCTGAGTCCCCACCTCCCTCAGCTGCTCGTCCTGGCCCTGGGCGGAGGCTGGGCCGGGCCAGGTGGTCCTGGAGGGGCTCAGAAGGTGGAAGGAGAGAGCTCTGGGTGTTTTCTCCCTCACTTCCCTCTCTGCTGGGGCTACCAGATAAACTGCAGAATGTCTGGTTAAGTTTGAATTTCAGATTTAGCAAACTTAGTATAATGGTATTTCCAGTGTTGCATGAGATATATTTTTAAAGTGTTTTTAAAATTTGTTTGCCTAAAATTGATATTCGAGTGGGCCTTCTCCACTTCTATTTGCTAAATCTAGCAAACCTACATGTCTCTGCAGAGTTCCCAGGAAGCAGGCGGCCTCACGCAGGAGGCGGGCAGCCTACCCTTCCAGTCCCCTGAGGTCTCGCCCTGTTGGGGCCCTGGTGGTCTCTAACCCCCTGGGGCCCTGTTTACTCCCACCAGGCCCTGCCATGGCTGGATTCTGGCTGCATGGTCCTCTCTGCATCCCTCAAACCCTGCACAGCACCCAGGATGCCGGAGGAGGAACTCGGCACCATGGCTCCACATGGCCAAGAGTTAGGGGCCAGCTTGAACCAACACAGGTGCGATGCAAAGAAAAAGCCACACGGAATTACAGCCAGTGCCTTCTGGGAACCCTCTGCAGATAGGAAGGAACCCAGAGATTAGGGGAAGATGAAAAGAATTAAGATATCATGCGTGGGCCTCTGGCGGACTGGAAACAGCCAGACCCAAGCCTCTCCCCATGAGCCAGTGCCATTCATGGACCGGGATTAGAGAGAACAACGACCACAGCAGCAAACAAGCCCACTCTGGGAACCAGCGCCATGCACGGGCCACAGCCAGACTGGGAACATCCAGACCCCAGCCCCTTGCAGTGCACAGGCTGGCAAACAAGAAGTACCATCTCATCCCCCACCCCCCTGCCCCACCCCACCCTGGACCCCAAGCGACTGGCTTATCCGGAGAAACACAGGCTGTGATGATAGCTATGGAGGTGAAATGCAACTGGATGCCTGTGGTGCTTTGATGTTTCACTAACATTGCAGGTCTAGGGCCAGTGGTCTGATCATAGGTTCAGAGGACAGTGGTGCGCAGTGTGACATCTGGAGGGGATCTCCTTCTGAGGGTGGCAGGCATTGTTGATTCCCTATGGTCTTGTTTTAGAAGTTCTGTATCATTTCCATTGTTTTTTTGGGTTAGGTTTTATTCTCTTTTGTTTTGTTTGATAGTGTTGAATCCCATGGCAGGAGAAGCTATTTTAAGGACAACAAGATATATTATGGTAGCAATTTTGGATTTACTATTGGCTTGTTTTGAAGTCCTTTATCACATTCATTCTTTTGTTTTTACTGTTTCTATTCTATTCTGTTCTGTTTGAGTCTTACTATGTCTGAAGTTATCTGCAGCTATTTTGAAGACATCAAAAGGCATTATGGTAATTACTGTTGATTTCATAATGTTTTGAAGTTCTGTATCTCTTACACTGGTTTGTTTTTATTGGTTTTATTGTTATATACTCTTTAAAATAAAAAATAAAAAAAGAATTGAGATATGTTAAGTACATGTACCCACCCCCCCAGATGAATATAAGCATGAAGTACTACACACACGCACTGATAAAAAAATTTAAAAATAAAAGAAAAGCAAATATTTATATATATGATCCAGGAATGTCAGCCAGGTCCACTGAAAAACAGGAAAAAATATAAACAGCAGAGAAGTTTTATGCCCCTCATTTGAGAAATTAATGGGATTCAAGGGAAATTTTTCCTTTTGCATTTCTTATGCTGAAAATTTACTTTTGTGACATACGTTTTTATTTCTTCGATTTTTTCTGGGGAACCCTTTGTCTCTGCACAGCCTGCGGGGCTGCTGTAGGGGACTGTGCTCCTTTTGGGGGGCTCAGTCTCCTGGGGTTCCTCTGACCCTGAGCTCCGGGGCACAGTGGCCGTCCTGGGTGCCCCGGCCCTGGCTGCACAGAGTTCAGAGATTCCTGGGCAGCATGGCGCTCCTCAGTCTTCGATGTGGGGAGCAGAACTCCCTGGGGGCCGCTGCCCTGTGTCCTGTCCCACGGCTCCATCCCCGTGACACCAGAGGCACACACGCTGCTTCCCTAATGTGACATCTTCCAGTCCTCAGTGGCTTTTCAGGTGCACGTACCCTTGATGGCCTGGGCAGCTTGAAACAAATGCAAGGACTTGAAGCCCTTGATTTGCACACTTGTGTGGGCTTTTCTAGGTTAGGAGAGCAGTGAACCGTGCTCACTGACCACCTCAGATTAAATTTTAGTTATTTTTTGTGCACAGTGCTGGGGTAGAACCCCAGGGCCTTTGCACTGAGCTACACCTCCAGCCCTCATTTTTATTTTTTATTTTGAGACAGAGTCTCCCTGAGTCACTACGCTGCCCACTCTCGGCTCAGACAGAAGATCCTCCTGCCTTGGTCTCCCAGAGTGCAGGGGTTACAGGTGTGCACTGCCAGGCCCAGCTTCAGATCGATTTTCAGCACCATTATGTTTCCAATTATCTGTTTTCTATGCTGAACTAGGCAAGCAGTTTGGAAGTGCTAGAAACAGACAGGAAATGCACGGATCACATTGTGTGTGAGCAGCGCAGACCGGCTTCCTGGGCGGGGGCCCGAGAGCTGCGTAGACCCCAGCGCGCAGGGCCTGGTCTGTCCTCGCCTCGGTGTTTCTAAGTGAGGACCCAGTCCCTGCCTCTGTCTCTGCGGCCCACAAAGGAGGCAGCTGGCCCTGTGCTTCAAGAGCAGTGAAGGAGAAAGAGGGGCAGCAAAAGAACACTGGAGAAATGGCGGTGGAGGGCCTATCTTCTAGCATGTGGGGCGGAGGCTGGGTGACATTGCTCTAATCTCAGGACAAACTACTGTGTGGCTCCCGTGGCCTCTACTCTCATGCTGCCCCAGAGCAAGTGAGTGCGTGAGACACCTGCCACGCTTGCCCACGCCTGCCTACACCTGCCCACACCTGCCCACACCTGCTCACGCCTGCCCACGCCTGTCCACACCTGCTCACACCTACTTACACATGTCCACACCTGCCCACGCCTGTCCACACATGCCCACACCTGCTCACACCTGCCCACACCTGCTCACACCTGCCCACACCTACTGACACCTGCACATGCCTGTTCACACATGCCCACACCTGTCCACATGTGCCCACACCTGCTCGCACCTGGCCACACCTGCTCATCAGGAGCAGGAGATAAAGCCCTGATGAGACCAGTCAGTCTTCAAGGCTAAGCTTTAGCACAGGAACAAAAACATCCACTGCCACACTTTGAAGTAATTTTTTAAAAGATGACGGAAAGCCAAATCTATTCTTGGCTTTCCTAAAGTTAATGAAATCTGGTCACTTCCCTAAGGCAAAGAGATACCCCACACACACACACCCCATTTAGGGAAGAATAAAAGATTGTGCTTGGAGTGAAATAGCAGCATTTCTGGATCGAGCAGTACAAAGAATTGAGTCAGATCCCCACAATTAACTAGTTTTGGTTGGAAACTCCAATTTGTTACTGATAAAGAAGCTGGAAAATCACAATCAGTTGAATGAAATTTGTGTCAGCTCTAAAGAGTCCCCAGGTGCCGTCCCAAAGATATGCGGTATGTCCTCTTCCTCCCGCCTCATTGAATCTGGTGCATGGAGACTTCTGGCTCTTCCTCACAGTCAACAGAACTGTGAAAAGGAAACATTCTGAATTGATTTGGGACTTCGAGGCAGTCAGGACAGCTCAACTAAAGACGCTCAGGAAAGAGGACTCCAGAGCTGCTGCAGAAGTGGCAAAAAGATGGGAAGAGTGTGTGCAAAGCAAGGGGAGAACACTGCAACGATGGTTACGGATCTGTGTCTTTCAGTGTTATAAATATTTTTAATTCAAACATTCACCATATTTTTATCACACCCCTAATGTTCCAAGCTCCCTCGCAGACAACTTTCCTATGCATCCTGGAAGCCTGACAGGACCTCTGTGGCTGTGAAAACAGGCCCACCCAGGAGGGAGATCCACCTTCTGAAGCCATCCTCCCCTCCACCCATGGAGAACACCCTTCCCCAGCGAGACCCCCGCATTCCTCTGTTCCCCTAATCACAGGCTGACCCCACACGGGTGGACCCTACAGACTCAAACTCTCTTATCATGTAGCACAAGCTGGTTTTCACTTTCAAAAAACGGTTGGCTATGCAAATCAATTTTCTAACTAAGATTATGACATTTTGCTGACATAAAAGAGCAAGATGTTTTCAAGTACATAGAATTATGATTTTCACAGAAATTATTAAATAAAGTGTAGGAGCAACCACTGAGCTCCTGTCCTGGACACAACAGGCCACACCGAATGGGGTCACTCCTGATGAAACACAAAGTCACCAAGCACAGCTGCACACCTGACCTCTGAAGAAGCTAGGAGAGACCAAGGCCGAATCCCCAAGCAGGCCGTGCTGCCGTGTGGGAAGGAAGGCCCGCCTTCTGTAACCTTCAGGAGAAACCAGCTTCCCGACGACCCATCTGCTCATTGTTCTGTTTCCGCCTTTGTTAGCTTTCCGGTCAATAAAGCCAGCTTCCTCTGCCAGGCTCAAGCAAACACACATAATGCTTTATAGACAGAGATGTCACCAATTCTAGAATTGCAAATGCAAACCAATAAAGTGGTTTAAACCAAATGTGTTGTAATTTTCTCTTTGGACAAAATAACTGATAAGCAGAGTCCAGTACATGCCTATCTCTTGGTTAGGTTGGGATCCCAAAGGATAGAAGGATCAACATGTTCCTAGTTCAAGATATTTCCTAGGCTTAAGAAGGTCTTAAATGGTAATTCCTTTCACATAATTTATGACTTCAGTTTTTTACTAAGACATAGGAGGCTTCTTTGTATAATACAGAATAAAATTCTATCTTCAACTGGTTTAAATTTGGCCAATGTTCAATCTCAAAAAGAAGGAAGTAGGGAGAGAGGAAAGGAAAGGAGCAGGGAAGCACAGATAACCTGTACACGAGGATTCTCCTTCGGTGTTCTAACATTAGTGCGGTCATGCCTGTCCCTATTCTGAGACCACAGACCGCCGTCTACCAGAGGCAGGTTGGTAATGGTCCTTGGACACTTTGATTTGTGGCTTACACATAATGTAACTTGTCAACCTCAGCCTGTCCCAGGGGCTCAGCCACAGCTCACCCAGGTTTCTAGTTTACTAAGTAGGTGCCTGGTCAGGAGAGAACTCAGGAGACAGAGTATAAGCAGAGACAGCCTGGTGTGTTTGAGTTGCAGACCGGAAAACCAAAATTGCTCTCCTGTTATGCATTTGATGGCCCTGGTGTGCTCCTGGCCTAGGACGGGGTCCCGCCCGCCCCATAGGGTGGGCACAGGGCAGTGTGGGTGAGCATTTCAAGATGGTGCCAATTTGCACAAACACAAAGAAGGATGAGCAGAAGCCAGCACAGATCTCCACTCCTGTTAACAACGCGTCAAGCACGTTCACTCCAAAGACAGTGGATTAGAGGCACCGTGTTTATCCAAGGGGACGTTTGCTCATTGAAGTCATTCTAATGCTCAACCTGAAGGGCAAAACAAATTTTAACAAGCTGTTCCTGCGACTGAGGTTGACGGTGATGAATCCCGAGTCAGGGCTGACCCTAGGATCGCCTTCACACAGGATCTCTTCGCATATCGACCCAGGTTATGCACGTCAGCGGGCTTGTTTGCCGTCCCCGATGGCTGAAGGCCGGGTTAATAAGCAATTCCAATGTTACCCCTTCCCTGTCCGGATCAATATGAGGAGCAGTGCTGGGTGTCCACTTCTTCCTTCTGGAATGCAGACTCTTTGGAGTGCTTGAGGCACAAAGAATCTCTCTCTCTCCCCCCTCTTGTCTCTCTCTCTCTGTCTCTCTTCTCTCTTCTCTTTCCTCTCTCTGTCTTTTTCTCTCTCCTGAGTTTCAGCCACCCTTGTTTTGAATTATTTTCCCTTTGTGGTAGCTTCAAATATGGGAAAAAGAGAAAGAGCCCAAGGACCACAGGTGGGACCCAGGTTTTGTGGTGCCAGCAGAAATCAGATTTAAGGCCTTCTGGCCCAGGAAATGTCACCCACCGTAGACCTTTATAACTTCAGGGGCTGCTTGGTCCACAGCCAGGTGCAGCCTGTGACTTTATCAACAACACACTTCTGAGAGCTGTCGTAACTTCAGATCTTCACTTGGTCCCTTTTCGGAGATTTAGCACAGTGAGTCTCCACACTGCTATGGAGATGTACACAGAATCAGCTCCCTGGTGTGGACCACAGCTCACAGCCCAGGGCCTCCAGACACCCTGACCTGCCGGCCTGCGGGGGCAGCCAAGATCTACAGCGGGGCCACCTGTTCCCCCACTCTTCCCTGCGTCCATCCCCAAGCTCTGATACGCTCCCATCCCACGTTGGGAGCAGAACAGAGCCATGGTGCTCCTGGAAGAGGCTCCTGCAGGACCTGAGGCTTCCCTGGGCTTTCTAGAAGTCACCATCTTCCTCTCACCTTCCACCCCCGCCACCCCATTCCCAGGAGCAAGGCCGCCCTGGCAGTACCGTTGCCCAAACTGCCTCCCCTGCCAGCCACATTAACAGCCCCTCCATACCTGCTCCCAGTCCCGCACCGGGACCTTCTCCCCCGCGCTGATGACAGACCCTCACACGCAGACCTCACGCCACACCTTGCGGAGGACAGCAGAGTCCAGGTGTCCCCGCAAAACCAGCCCAAGTCAGCGTGCAGGGCCTGAGTGTTCCCATGCACAGAGAGCCCCCGTGACAGATTCTTGGTGTCCACTGGGTAAAGTGAAGCCCATGGGCGGCGGAGGAGGGTAAGTGCTCCGGGAATCCGTATTTGGATGCTGTTTCTTATCTGAAAACACTCACAGAGATTAATGGTGATGCACATATCTGTCTACGAACACAGGTCCTTTTCAGTCAGGCGCTCCACCTACTTGACAGGAAAATAAGAAAAGCACTCGGTGTGCACCTGTGGGTGTGTTCCCTCCAACTCCAAAGGTAAAATAACTCGAACTCCCAGGAGTGGGTTTTATTCAACGTGGGGAGAAAGAGAACTGAGCTCAACATCTGAAGTTCTCCATCGTTAGCAACCTAGAATCACAAGTCAGAATAATTCCCACAGGCTCCTAGCCAGCCTCCCATCTGATGGGGGCTTCCAGGGCCATAGCCCCTTGTCTAAAGAGAGGACGCACCTGCTCCAGGGTGACACCTGAGCTGGTGGGTGTCAGTTGCACACAGCAAAGAAACTCCAGCAGCAGGGGAGCCCGCAGTGACTCAAATGCTTCCCTGCGGGGCCCCAAGCCTCGACCTGGACACCAGGATCCTCCTGCACAATCAGGTGTGTTCCTGGCCTTTGCACCCCAAAGCAGGGTCCTTTGCAGACAAACGCACCGTGGCTCCTTACGTTGCGAGAAGCCCACACCTGGGTCAGAAATTCAGTCCAGCTCGGCGAAACCTGCAGCCTTCCCCAGGAGATGTCATAAGTCTTCCTTTCATACCGGAGGTCTCCCAGCTCCAACTCTCCTTCCGGTATTTCTGCATGTCCAGGATGGACTTTAACGCCGGCATCTCTCTGGATGCCCACTCTCAAGATGCACAGCAAAACATCCAGAAAAAAGTAGAGCAGAGCAGAGCCACGTTGTCTTGCAAAACACAACAAACTCTTGGTTGTAGCCAAGCAGGTAGTTAGTAATAAATAATCCAGATTCATGTAGCTGTGTCTGTATTCACAAACATGCTGGAATTTAATTTAGCTCGCTAGGGTGGATATAAAGGGAGGGGCCCTGGAGCTGTGACCTGCTGTTTCACTCACGTAAAAAGTTAGGTCAAGAAACAAATGAAGCCTTTGACCTGACTATGCAAATAATGGATATGCTACTCACAGAGCAATAAAAAGTCTCCAGATCACCCAGGTCCTGACAAATTTATTTTCTAAATTTTGAAAAAAAATCTTTAAGCTTAATATTTCTGTAAAAGTTGCCTTCACACAGCAGGTGAGTCCATAACATTGAGAGTTGTAAGAACATTTGGGTTTGTTGGGCTGTGGGCTCAGAAGTTGGTGCCTTGGCGGGAGGAGGGTGTCAAGGGCAGTGTGGCGCATGCAGTGGTTACATGTCACAGATTGTGTTGGTAAATGCCATGACAATGACCACAGCGAGAATCACAAGAACCCTGTCTCAGAACCCCAGCATAAGCTCCTTTTGAAGTTTTACTGGACCTCACTGAGGTCTTTATGGATGCAAATGATTTCTAAGCACCAATCATTCACTCCCATCATCCTTACTGCTTTAAGTGGTAAACGAAGACCTCGGATAAATTTACAGTACTTGGAACAGCAGCATTCTGACTTGCAAGCAACCAGCAGAGTTTGGAAATGCTCGCTTTAAGCTGAAGCAGCTCCTGTCCAAATCTCACAGCATCTGATATCTAAGACCGCACATTTCTGCCCCAGGGGTCCTTGCTCCTCTAACTCAGGTCGGCGATTTCATTTGCTATTATAAGGAACATGCATTAGCATAATAGATTTCCCTAGGTGCCTGTGTGACAGTAAAACAATCTGAATTTCAACAGAGTGTAATATTGAGTTAAAACAGAAATTCCAAGATCCAGGAATTTAAAAATCAGAAATTAAGCAACTTGAGAGTCACTAGGAAAAATGCCTTCTATCCTACTTCTAGAAGTTTTTACTCAATCTTTATTGGCTTTTTTGTTTGTTCCTTTTAAGCTGTAAAAGCCTCTAAAAAACACTTAGTACTGTAATAGTGTATCATGCGCATATGTCACATATAAGCAATTTTACCTGAAATTAAGGTACTGCATGTTAATAATAATTTGGATTTATACAGTGCCATTATCCTATAATTATCAAATAATCCCTTTTACCACTCAAAGGCAAATATCTTTTAATATCTAGAATTATATAATGAAAAGCTTTATTCATAGCATCTTGAATTTTTCCATTTGACTAATTTTTAAACCTTCAGAAAAGACTCACTCAGTTTCCACGGGCTGCACCAGTCTCTGGCCAGGACAGAGTCCTGCTTCCGAACAGCATGGGGTGCACTCTGGGAACTGAGCTGACAGCGCCCTGGGGAGCAAGCCCCGGGCACGAAGTCGCACACCAAAGGACCACGGGCTGCCCCAGGGCAGCGGGCATGCGGAGGCCTGGGACGCACGGGCCCTGGCTCTGCCTCAGGTACCACCGAGCCCCGTCTCCAGACGCCAGCCGTGAAGGGCCAGCACCCGAGCCAGCAGCAGTTCTCCAAGTGTGGACCAGGAATTCTGGGGCTCCTGCCTCCCCTGGGGGAGCCCACTCAATCCAAACCAATGTTGATCTTCCAAAGACACTGCTATTATAAGGGATGTGGCTTGATCTTAAAAGATATTTTCTCCTTAAAATCACGTTCTCTCGCAAGCACATGGTGGCATGTTTTAGTGACTGCCCACCGCAGGACGGACTCGGGCCGCCCTTCGCTAAGCCGGCCATTGAGGAGATGGGTAAGAATGTACACCACTGCCCATTTCTTCATGAGACACTTTTCTGTTTTGGAAAATATACCTTTCATAAAGAAAAATTGTTGCTCAGGTTAACCTGTGGTAGGTTTATTACTTTTTAATGAATTAATAAGTAAACCTTGTTTATGATCTCTCCAGTGTTAATTTCTAACGTGGGAGCCATTGATAGATAGAACCAGCGTCAACAAAGCTCTCTGGGGTCTTCAGGAGCTTTCAAGATCCAGAGAAGCCGTGAGAGCAAAATGTCCCAGAGTCCGCAGAGCGAGGGGCTCTGAGCGTCTCTGGAATTTGCATCCCCACGGCTGTGAGGCTGTGAGCATCGATGGACATGAGCTCCAGTGGACAGGTGGGGATGAGAAAGAACTGGGAAAAGCAGTGGGGGCCCAGCAGTCAGGGGCACCTCTGCAGCCGGCAGCAAGTCCTTCCCTTTGGGCAGCTCCGTCCCATCCCTTACTCTGATCAGGGCATTCTCCACCCAGTGACACAGTGATCCTGTACCCAAGAGGTCATCACACTGACCCTGGCCAGTAGCATGAGGATGGCACAAAGCATTGCTCTTGAGAATGCAAAGTGTTTTCAGTCCCTAGGGAATTTTTTTTTTTTTTAGACAAAATCTGGCTGTGTACTCCAGGCTGGCCTTGAACTCAGCAAGTAGCCCACACCAGCCTTGGACTCACCCTGATTCTCCTGCCTCGGCTCCTCGAGTGCTAGGATTACTGGTGTGTACCACCACCCAGGGGACTCTATGGAATTTTTACAGGTGCATTTCTAATTGGCATGACTCAAAATCTCATCCAATGGGCAGTAAGAGTCATTTTCCACAAAAGGGGACATCGTTCTGGAACGGATAAGAAGCACGAAGAACTGGAGTCGAACCCTGCTAGGCCACGCCGTGGCTCTCTGTGTCTATGGGGACCGCACGTGATTCCATGCATCCTCCTCACAGCTGCTCAAGCTGGGGACCTGGGGTAAAACTGGGACTGTTTTCCACACCACCCCTACACCTCTGGCTGCTGCTGGCCTCCAGCTTCCCCACGCTACTCTCCAGATTCTCAATCCTAAAAACTAGCATGATCTATTCGGGAGGCTGAGGCAGAAATGTCACAAGCTCGAGGCCAGCTCTCGGACAGGGATGAAGCTCAGTGGTTGGGTTCTATTGCCCCAACTACCAGAAAAATTAAGAATATAAGCTCATCCTGCAATTTGAGGCCTGATAGAGCTTGGAGAGACAGGGTGCAAACGCACCCCACATGACTATCATTTTTATTTGCAAGGGAGTCACTGCAGGGAGCTCGACAGAGGCTGCTCAGCAGCACCCTGGGCCCAGGACCGGTCTGGGCACTCACTACGCAGGGCGAAGCACGTTTGCAGACCTCCTCCCCGGAGTGGAGCACTTCGCAGTTTTCAAAGCACTTATCTCATTTCATCCTCACAACAACTCGGACGGGTTCTCACCAACCCTAATGAAGAAAGCAGAGAACTATATTTGCATTGTAATTACCATGTTGCCCAAAACAGGAGTCCTCTTTGGGGAGGGAAACTGCTCTTATCACCACATTTAGCGAGCTCTGTTTTCTTTGAGAAGCCAGACCCCAGTGCTTGCTGTGAATTGCTAAAATCCACTCTCCGTGGAGGCGCAGACATAAATAGTAAGCAGATTTGGATGGAAGGCACGAGCCACACCTGCTGCACGCCCAAGGCTACAGATGGACGTGGGGGGATGCTGGACTGTTCCAGGGCTCTTACCATTTTCTCCCGAAGTCTTGTCTTTTCCGTTGGTTGCCCCAGTTCCTTGTCGCTAAAAAAAAACATAAAGAAAGGAGAAATCATCAGACACACTCAGGAGTATCACAGTCTCTTACCTCTTACAGTAAATCCCCCACTGTATTATTTAACCCAGAGAGGTAAAGCACACACCACCAGGATAGACAACTCAGCAAAGGTCGCCTCCCCGGCCTGCCCGCTCCGTGACCACCACTGGCTGAACACAGCTCACTGTCACAGGGACGCCGGACAGGAGACGGCTGCCGACGGAGCGCAGCCTCAGGGCAAAGATGAAGGGAACGGCCACGGGTACGCGCCATCCACAAAGACAGCAGACTGTCACCTCTGTCAACGATGGCCGTCGCACGCTGCATTCTCATAGCGGTCCCTGTGCCCAGGACACTGCAATCAGCTAAACAGCTCTTGTGCTCACATCAGAGCTTCTCACGCTGTGGAGCTGGTCTCTTCTGCCATCCCCTTCCTTCACCACGGGAAGCTGGTACGGGTGCCTGACACCTCTTAGTTCCTTTCACGTCCTCTTTCCCTCCTTTCTCTCTCCTCTGCCTCCCTCTCTTATCCTCCTGTCCTTTTGCCAAAAAGCCGTCTCCCTGTTTCCCGTGATCTGGTCTTTTCCTACTGCTGTCATTGCTCCTTGCTGTTGTTGTTGTTGTTGTTGTTGTTTGGTTTGTTCGTTTTTGGTTGCTGTCAGTGGTGATGCCTGCCCCTTGCATTTTTATTTTACCAGGTTGATCAGAAGTAGGAGGAATTCTATGGTTAGATTTGTGTCTTTGAGTAAGATTCTGTGTGTGTCAAGTTGATATATTGCATGGCTTCTTTTATATGAGCAACCCAAAGTATAAGTAAACTAAAGAGCATAATAAAAAGACAACAGGAGAGAAGAGGACAGACCTTTGGAAAAGGGAAGGGAAATGAGATGAAGGAGGCAGGAGATAAGAGGGGGAAGGGGTTTAGAAAGAATTAAGATGTGAGAGGTACATGTGCCGACTCCCCACAAGGAACGCAATCATTACACATGGAAAATATGGACTCATAAAAAATTTAAAAAAAGAAGACTCTGTGGACACGAGGTGCGATGCAGGGAGTGTGCGGAAGCATAAAGCGCCTCTTCTCCGAGATGTGTGATCTTCATGGCTAATCTAGGCCGTGGAGGGAGATGCATTCAGCTGATTCAACTTTGGGCCATTATCAGAAAACACAATTTGCGTTGAAAAGAACTGAAGAGACTGCAAAGTTTCTGAGCTTCAGCAGAAGGAAATGCGGCAAGCGGGGAGAGCTGACCAAGATGATGAAGCGACCGGTGTCAGTCAAGACCAGAGCCTGGGCTTCCCTAACATCACTGAGAATCATCCTTGGGACATCACCACCAGAAGGTGTCCTGGGAGGAGCGAGGACAAGGAACACGGAGGAAACCCACCAAGGGGTAAGGGTGCCCTCGAAACCTTCACCTGTTTCTGCCACAAATAATTGCAGTAAAATAATAACCAACACCACCATGACAAGTTCCCCAACCATCAGTCACCCACCATGAACACAGCATGGGTGCTGTGGAAACCCCTGCTTGTGGGTTCTGATCAGTGAGGCTTATGTTAGTAAAGTGACTGTCTGGTGGACACCAGCCGCCCTGCGCACACGACAGCCTGAGGGAAGCAAAGCCAGGTGCCCCACGTGTCACCACACGGTCACCGAGCACCCTACCTAGTCCACACGGTGTGAACAGCTGCCCAGATCAGAGGTGCTCTGCCCTCTCTGCGACCAGGGCCCCTCAGAGTTGCAAGTCACAGAAATGTGGGTCTTGTCTCCATATTTAATTTAAGGCACCTTGGAGCTAGAAACTCCTTGCCCGTGTTTGCAAGGAGATGGGAGGTCATGGCCCTCAGTCAAACATCAACTGTTTTTGGGTTTTTTTTTTTTTCTTTTTCAGCAGTGGGGATGAAACCCAGGGCTTCCCACATACCAAGCAAGTGTTCCACCACCAAATTATGTCCACAGGCCTCTGTATTTTTTATTTTGAGACAAAGTCTCACTAAGTTGTACAGGGCAACCTCAAACATGGGATCCTTCTGTCTCAGCCTCTTGAGCAGCTGGGATTACCAGCATGGGCACCATGTCTAGTATCAACCGTTCTTGAAAACACTGCCATGCAGATCCCCTGCCCTGACGCCCTCCGTTTCCTAAAGAAGCCTGCAGCATACAACACCTTGACTTCTACCAGATGACCCGTTTCTTATACCTAGCAGATTTGCAAGTAAAAGAATCCCTTCTAAGAAGGGGGCTTTCTACAGAATAAGAGCAGACAGAAATCTGTCCTTGTCTCCATGCCTCCTCTGTTCCAGCACAAAGCCACCAAGCTCACAGCACTGGATGGAAACCCGATTACCGCTGAGACTCAGCCGGCCAGTGACACCCCCACAGCCTGAGGTGCTAACTACTCCAGTTTCTAGCCCTTCCCTGCACGATACATAGACGCGCAGGGTGGGGAGGAGCGTTCTGTAAAACAGGACAGTGTTTTACAAGAAAGTCAAATTACTGTATAGAATACACGAAATACACAGAAAGTCAGCGCAGGCTTGGCCCTGCTGTCTTTAAGCGCCTAAAGCGTGACGATCTTTCAAATGTCGGAATGCCAGCTCGTTCCATCAAAGGTCACCTTCTGGAAACCAGAGGGAGATCAGAAAGAAATGAGCACGGCGAGAAGGGGGTCGACTTTCAGAGCTCAGGGGCATTGGTGTCATGAGTTAGAAAATGGTCCTGACAAAGAGGAACAAGTCATTGAAAGCATCTTTTTTCAGAATTCTTGGTGACCTGAGATGTTTTCAAGGCTGAAGGGAGCTGGGAGGGGGACCCCCAGAGTCTGGCCTCACACTGGGTGATGGGGCAACCACACCCACATGGGCAGCTGGGTCTCCCTGGAGCGGGACGTGGAGGGTGTGCACCAGGCTAGGTGTCCTGGGACCACAGCACACACAGCTGAAGCCAGGCCCGAGGGCCCCCATGGTCACCCCAGCTCTGACAAAGTCTCTATCACGTAGATGCCTGTGCCAGCAGCAGCCTCCTTTTACCAAGTCTCCACTAAGGCGCACGGAGGACTTCGCTCAGGATCACACAGCTGGCAAGTGGTAGAGCCAAGATGCAAACCCGAGGACAAGGCTCCCCGCTCTCCCTCTTTGCCATCGAGTGGGAGGACCTCTTGGCACTCTTTCCCTGCATCAGTAAGCGGAGATTCATGAGGCAGCGAGACTCGGGTCTGAGGTCTGGGTGACTTCATCACCAGCCACAGCTGGCAGTCTGCAGGGTGCTTGGCTTACAGGAAGAGACAGTGAACCCCACAGTGAAGGGCTCCCCTGGAGAAACGGTGCGAGATCTTTTCACAAAGTTTAAATAGCAAAAACACCAGAGCTGGCTGTGGTGAAATATACGGATGTGTGAATGGATGGGTGGATGGATGGACAGATGGATAAATGGGTGGATGAATAGACAGTTTGTGAGAGATTGTGAATGTATGGATAAATGGATGGATGAATGTGTGGTTGTACATATGGATGGATGGATGGATGGATGGATGGGTGGGTGGGTGGATGGCTGTATATTTACCTAGAGACAAATTTTTCTACTTTCTGCATACCCCAATATACTAAATTATACTGAACTAAATAACATGGTGGCATATGCATACTACAGAATCATTTCTGAGAATTCCAGAATCTCACATCATGAAATAAGGACAGGGGAGGACCCAACACAGAATTTTTAAATTACAGCTTGAAAGTCATCTCTTACTCTTTTCCACACCGGCAGCAACTATGGATGCTGTGAAATGTGTCGAAGGACCATGGAAAGACACAGGGGCTTGGGCAGACCTCGGGCAGCTGAGAACTACCCTAGATTCTCAGTCCTCAGACACTCACTGTCAGACTCCCAAGGCTCAGAAAGTGAAGTTTCCTTTCTCATCAGTACTCCCTAATAAAAATACAGCGTACTGGAATTCAATAAACCCTCAATTAAAAAGAACCTAAGTAACAACTGGGCATGGAAAAGAGCCTCGTACCTCCAATGCCCTTTTTGTTAATCTACCATGCACCAAATAGCCATTAAAATGCAAGAGGAGTATTTAAAGGTAGGATTTTGCAGCAAATTTTCCTGACAGCCTCACTGTGCCAAGATCTGCTGAAAAATAACAAAAGTATGTCTCTGCCTGTGTTTCCCAGAAAGCAGAGCCTGAGCCGAGGTTGCTTGTGCTACAAGCTTACGAGAGGCAATGTCAGAAAGGTGGGGCGAGGCTGGGAAGCAGCGGGGAGCGCCATCTGGTTGGCCTTGTTAGGTTCCACCAAATGCTGGTGCTGGGGGTCGCCCCCAAAAGCTGCTTGGATAGCTGAGGACAGAGCCCGGAGGAGGGGAGGCGGAGACGGCAGCTGCTGCTCCTGTCTCATTGATCCAAGACGCTGACAGAGCATTGATTGCCGGTGCCTCAAGACTGTGCTGAGTGCCCCATCTGGCACCTACAGGGGTCCATCAGGAAGCCTCAGGCCCAGAGGGGGGAAGGTGGAGGTGGAGGCATCTGGTGTGGAGAGATGATAAGCTGTCCCTTGGCACCTGCCTGAGGTCTTGGGATCCACACCAAGCTGCCTACCCGTGCAGGTTCTCCTGGACAGGGTCCATGGTGACAGCCAGGAGCTGTCTGACTCAGCGTGCAAGCCTGGCTGGTGGCTTCTTTGTCAGCCAAGCTGCCAAGTCATGGACAAGCTCCTTGGTCAGGTGCTCCCCACGTGGAATAAACCACGCCAGTTTCCAGGAACACGGCTGGCTTCTGGCCCATTCCTCTGTGTACTTTGAGCCGCGAATGGATAGCAGGCTACATCCACCCACTTCTAACTCCCCAGCAGTGCCCAGCCTGAGTAACACCGTGGCCCAGCAGGGCGGACTCGGGAAGGAAATGCGCTGGCTCCCTGAGCACAGCTAAGGTACTCACAAACGACCTCAGACTGCACTTCCTGGAAATCCCGCTCGTGCTTCCTTTGAACTCCAGGGACTCGGTGCCTTCTCTGCCCCCCGTTCTTCACTGTGAAGCCTACAAAACCACGGTGCTCTCAGAACAGCTGCAGATGGGCAGGGTGAGGCTGGGGTTTGCCTTACACGGGATGTAAGGGTGCACCAAGGAGGAACCAAGACAAATAATGTTTAATGCAATATTTTTAAAAGTCAAAATACTGCAAAAACGTATGGTGGACAAAACACTAGAATTATAAAGAAAGACTGGCATTACTGGTAGTTCCTTGAACCTTGGGCTACAGGGTAGCTTGACCCTAAGTAAGTAAAAGATTCAAGAATCCAGGAATTCCAAGGGATCAGAAAATCCTTAAAACCCAGTACAGTTGTCGAAAGCCTTTCATGATGTCATGGGCCATGACTGAATGTTAAGAAGGTATGCTATCATCTTATGAATTTTTATTTCGTGATCTCTAGACTACTGGAGTGAAGAGTGCCTCTGTCATACTTGACCACCCATACCCACAAAGTCACTGTATAATTCATATGTCATTTCATTATTAATGCTAATCCAAAACACAAGACAGGCCACACTTGTCTGGAAAATCGGTCATCCAAGTACACGCAGTTCCATCTTTAAAATGAAGCACGAGTTCTCATTAAGAGACATTTCACTTATTTTTTTAGATAATTTTAAAGGAGATAAAATATAAAATGAATTCCAGTCGGTTAAATTTTGGATTCAAATCACAAACCAAAACTATTCTGTGGGGCCAGGGATTTAGTTCAGTGGCATAAGCACCTGCCTGGCAGGCATGAGGTTGAGTTCAATCCCTGGTACCAAAAAACAAAAACAAACAAAAAAAATATTCTGTGAATCTACACCTATAGCATCTAAGTAAACAAATCTGTGTTCACTCTAGGATGTTTAATTGGTGAATTATGACTTGACTAGTGTGAGCTTTCCCGAAACCCCCATAGGTTAGGGAACGAGGAGCCTTCTGAAGCAGCACGGTTTCAGGTCACCCCAAATTCCTCAGGTTCCCCTTACACCCTACCTCTTCACTTCCCTCTCCTCCTCCTGGGTAGACTTGTCCCACTGGCCACCAAATTTGGAAAGAGCTTGATCCATGAACTCAACTTCAGAGACACTAGAGGAGAAAAGCTGGCTCGCACGCAGGGCACGGGTCTGCAGAGGATGAGGGACGCGGGGCCCAGGGCACTGCAGGCTCACGGGGGCTTTTCTTCCCAGCCCCATTTCCGAGCCCTGCGGGTGCGGGAGGAAACAGGGCCCAGACAGCCACTGCTGCTCAAGGGGAGCTCGCCGGTGAGGACTCTGGGGGCTCCCAGACTGACAAATACAAGATTCTTTCTAAAAGCAGGTGACCCTCAACAGGATGCAGCACCACCAGCTGTGGCGCTCACGGAGACAGAGTCAGATGGCGGTCTGGACTGCCCTTTCTCTGGCCTGGCTCCTCCCAGCCTGGAGGCTGAGGTGGAGATTAAGACGGCCCAGCTGATGCGGCGGGAAGACCTAGAGCCGAGAATGACTGAGATCGGAGGTCCGCACTAGGGGCCCCTAACGTGCCTGGCTCTCGCGTCTAGAAGGAGAGGAGCTGTCTGTGGGGAGCCCCTCAGGGGTCTCAGTTGCTCCCTCTGAAAAGAAGAGGTGATCATCTCTGACCCCTGCTGGCCACAGGGGCCTGGCCACCAGGCACTCTCCCTCCCCCACCGTTTCTCAGAGTTGGCATTCATTCAGTGCTGTCCAGCAGTCAGCTTTTCCATATGAAGATGGGGGCAGTCCTTGTCCCAAGGTGCTTCTAAGCATTTTGTCCACTCTTCCCAGCATCCGGCCTCTTGGGGCTCCTGGGAGCCGAGTAGCTGCAGAGGTTTCTCAGAAGGCGGACAGCGCCATCCGGCCACCCTTCGGGGCCTGGGAAGCCCTCCTTCACAAGCGCTGCTCAGCGCCATCCAGCCTCAGCTCCCATTTCCTCCGGAGTTCTTCTCTCCCCAGTGTGGTCTTCCCTAGCCTGCAGCATCCTGATCTGCACACCCCGGATGACTTGAGGGTTTCTAGCTCCCCTGAAACAGCGGCATCTCCACAAGCAATGCCTCCGATGAGCCATAAACAAAGGGAAACAGGCAGACGTGTGCCGGGTGGAGCACTGCACTCGGGGACCACAGAGGCTCGGATGCTGCGGCATCTGCAGAACGGACTTCCTACCCAGGAGAGATGCGGAGTGCAGAGTGGTCCCCACTTACTCAAGGGGCCGCTGAGTTTCTCCCACACTTGCCTTTGAGCACCATGTTCATAAGAAACAAAGCAGCATATATTCCTGTGGTATCCTTATTAATGTCTTATTGATGAAGGGATGTGAGTCTCTCAGATGATCAGAATCTAAAGAACAGGGGAGCAGAGCCACAGCCCTTGCATGGAGAAACAGAGTGACAGCTGGGCTGGCCAGCAGGTCGCTGATGAGTGCTCGGGGCCACCGAGGTGATTAAGCAAGTGGCTTCCTGGGAACATCCAAGCATCTCATTAAAAGCGTCTTTCCAATCAGAGCCCCCAGATTTGTCTGAAGAGCAGTAGAGACTTTCATGCCAACATTCTATGATAAAAACAGAAGCAATCTGATTTTGCCACTGGTATTTTTAAATTGCCTGTAACTCTTCTAGTAACATTCCAAAAGCTGAGCAGTAAAAGTTCCACTAATTTAATCCCTAAAGGTATAGAAATTAATGTCAAAAGAAACCTTTGATTGGGTTTAAAAAAGAAAAGGTGATTTTCAAGAGTGATGAGATCTCCAGTGACAGGAACATTAACCTTTCCGATTCCTCCTCTGTGCTCTGGCTGTCACCTCTGAAAGACCCAAAGGGTGAAATTTCCCTCAAATATTGCCTTCGATCCCTAACACTTTCATCCTGACCTTTACGGTAAGAAAACTAATTGGCATTGCTGTACTCCCAGCAAACTATTTTTGAAGAGATCCCCATTTTCAGGTACTCATGATTTATTTTACTAAAATTCATTTTATGTTTTATCCTGTAATATTTTTTAAATTAATACTTTTACCCTAAAAAAGAAATCTTCTTTGCACCAATTTCTTTTTTAGAGGATGCTGTTTCTCTGCTTTCAAAATTAGGATGTGGTCATTCTGAAGTGCAGGGAACATACGCCCTCCGGGAAGAGCACAACGACCACCGATAGTCCAGCTAGCCAGGGCTAAGCCACACGAACACTTCAAGATGTTTCCTCTCCATCTTTTTGCCATGCAGACACCATCTTCGTCTTATAAAAATGGTTGCACGCCATGCAGTTCCACAACAGGTGTATGCTGAAGCTTAAAGGCCTTCCTAGTTGGGGGCCTCTTTCCAGAACCCTTTAATTTCACAGATCTGATGACGCGGCCGGCCTCACCTGCAATAACATCCTCTTGGTTATCAAACCCCACATGCCTCGGGCAGGCCATGAAACCTGGCTTCGTTCATCAAAGCAGCCGAGTCACACTGATGTGTGCGCTGCAGTCTCTTCTCTTTGAGAATAAATGGCATAAATTATTACACAAAAAATGTTCAACGTCCTCAGACACCCAGAAAATGCAAATCAAAATTACATTGAGATTCTGTCTGACCCCAGTCAGAAGGGCTCTCAGAAAAACAAAAAATAATAGATGCTGGCGAGGATTCAGGGGAAGGAACCTTCTACACTGCTAGTGGGACTGTAAACCAGCATAGCCACTATGGAAACCAGTATGAAGGATCCTCAAAAAACTAAAGTCATAGCCGAATGAGCCAGCTGTACCACTCCTGGGTACCTAGCGACGAGGATCAAAGTGTGTGCGACACAGACACTGCACACCACGCTCACCACAGCACCACCGACAGCACCCAGGTGCCGCCAGGGGCGGATGGATGGGTAGAAGTGATCCATGCCCAATGGAGTCTCATTATTCTGTCAGAAAGAAGAATGAAACTGCACCATTTCCGGAAAGATGGATGGAAGTGGAGATCATCAGATCAAGCAAAATAAGCCAGATTCAAAACGGCAAGAATTGCACATTTGCTATTATATGTGGCGGGGGGGGTTGATATGAAAGTAAAAGGGAGAGTATTAGATGAGAGGAAGGGGAAAGGGGTAAAGGGAGGGGAGAGAGGGAGAGTGGAAAGGAAGATGACTGTAATTAAAGTATGTTACACATATGCATAGAAATGTCACAACACCCGTGTGCTGTACAGTTAATGTGTGCTAATAATGAAAAGACGGAAAGAAAAGGGAGGAAGAAAGAAAAGAAAAAAGGAGAGAGGAGGGGAGGGGAGGGGAGAGGAGAGGAG